>NC_061163.1:50240498-50302998 GCF_022113875.1 Hydra vulgaris
ATAGAACTTACATCAATATTATTATTACTATTTATGGAGTCTGATAAATTTTTTTTAGAATTTAAATACTTTTTATCTTTTTCGAAAGCAATTTTAGTAGAACTCATTTTTTTGGACCATTTTTTATTGATGCGTTCAATATCTTTGTCTTTACATACTTGATATCGATGAATTAACTTTTCGTGAAGTTCATCACTTGTGGCGCGATTAATAATAAAATTAGACACTTCATCGTCTAGGTTTTTCAATGACGTAAGGGAATTATCTTTTCTTATAGTAACGATTTCACATTCAGACTTAAGACGTTGTAAATCAAACTTTTTAATTGCATTTTCTTCCTCATTTGACATGAAATAAAAGTTATCACTTCTAAACTTTCTGGGAATAAATAATGGTTCTTGTTCTAGACAATCATGGTAAATATTAAGGAGGTTGGTACATCTGGTATGCTTGTAATATAGATACTCATGTTTCTCAAGTGATTTTATAAAATATCTTTGATGCTGATCTGTAACTTCAAATATTCTTTTTCTATATTGTGTTTTGAACTGTTATTTTGGTTAAGGGATTTTTGATTTAAGGGATTAAGTAGATGAGTTTGAAACTTCTAATGGTACTATCTGGAAAATAAAAAGTCACATCACATGCAACAGCAAAAATATAATTTATTACCTTAAAAGTTTGGCATGCAAAAAACAAGCCACATATACTGGCAAAACTAACTATTTAAGATAACGAATAAATGGACATATTTCTAGTTGCAGAACTGGCCTACCAACTAATAGATTTGACAACCAGGTTTATACCTGTCAACGCTCCTACCAAAATGTTATTGAACCTTTTTTTCAACTTTTTGTTTTCCTTGAGCTTAACAATGAAAGTTTTTTGTTATCATACAAAAAGCATCTGCGCAAACAAAAACATGATGACTTTTAATTGATACTTCCTGTGTATTATTAGAACTGAATTTATCAAAATATTTACTCATAGCAACAATATGCAATTAAATTTATTTTGCATACAAAATTTTTGCTATAATACCATAACAGCATTACTGATGATTTTTTGAAAGGCCTCTAGTGCTTAAAGTTTATTTAATCAATTATATAAAAATACTTTGTATTAGTGTATTTTTTGGAAAAATAAAAAAAATATTTTTAGTAATAAATATTTTGAGAAAAAAAGATTTACTTTTGTTTACTGGCTTGGCTATCTTGCTTTATATATATATATATATATATATATATATATATATATATATATATATATATATATATATATATATATATATATATATATATATATATATATATATATATATATATATATATATATATATATATATATATATATATATATATATATATATATATATATATATACATATATACATATATACATATACACACATACAGGCTCTCTTAGAATTGGTTTGGCATTTGGTTATACTATCTATAGAAAACTTGTTTCTATTTTTATGGTAACGCCTTTGTCTCAAATTTTTTTGCCAACCTCTAACAGTTTAAGGTTGGCAGTTTATTGCTAATCTCATTTTTACTAATTATTTTTGTATTTATTTAATAATTTAGTTATTAATTTAATAAATATAAATATAAGAAATTTTATAATATAGTTAGTTTTTTAAATAAAACAGCAATATAAAAAATACTTTTATACATTATAATGTTATTTTCTAAACCCAATTGATCATACTTTGATTGATAATATTTTAAAAGTTCATTCGTTTTCTTCTTTTCTTCATTCATTTCTCTTATTTGTGATTAAAATTGTAATCAAATGATTTTGACAGTTGCACTATAATAACAAGTGCGAAACAAATTGTTTAAAAACACATTTGTAATTAAATCTTGAATAAATGAGTTGGTTACTTATAAAGTTTTTCAAAGTTACAAGGAACAATCAAGTTAAGAAGTTTTTCAAAGTTACACTTTTTTTTTGCTCAGATCCATTTTTATGCGTTTTTATTTTTTTGTATTTTTTTGTTCTATTTTTGTTTCAATTAGTTACTCTCTAATGAACTTTATTCATTTTATAAAAATTAATTATAACAATTCCAACCAGGAAATTACATGTATTTATTTATGTATGTATCTGGGTATTTATTTATTTAGGATGCTTTGAGAGGAGTTAATTCTATTTTACATCAACAAAAGCCTAAATTTGAAAAGGTTGTGTTAGACTATAAAAAGTATGGATTTTCTTCAAGTCCAAGTGAATTATTAAATTTACAACCTGGAGATAATCGACTGGATAATGAGTGGTTACAGTTTAAATGGATATTTGAACCCAAAAGTCAAGAAGACCTGGAAAAATATCATTACGTTGATAAAACACACTGGAGTTTCCAAACATGGCCTGTAGAACTTAAGATATATTCACCTACTTGTTTAGTTGAAAGGACTTATAATGAATCTAATCCATATCATATGTTATTTAAAAAATTTTTTTCTGATGAAGAATTAACTAATAGTTTTTTTAAGTTTGTGTCATTGGAAGTAAAAA
Source organism: Hydra vulgaris (assembly GCF_022113875.1). Lineage (NCBI taxonomy): Eukaryota > Metazoa > Cnidaria > Hydrozoa > Anthoathecata > Hydridae > Hydra > Hydra vulgaris. Next base: position 50,243,022 of record NC_061163.1, read on the forward strand.
AAGGAGAAGATTCGTTTTACGTGCACCATTTTCAACATTTTAAGTTGTTATGCCAGAACTTTGGATCTACTTTGCTTGTGGAATTTAAAAAAAGGATTGAGGAATTTCTAAGCGAAAATATTGAGAGCAAACACAGGTGTGCTGCTGAGATGATCTCTGGAATTATTCGAGGTTGTAGAAATTGGAAGTATGATGACCTTGAATCATTTTGGAGTTTTGTTTGTCTTCAATTAAAAGCTGTTTTCTCAACAAATATTATGCCAGAACTTCTAACAGATTGGTCAACAGCACTTGCTCATTCAACGGTAGTTAATTATGATATTTTTTTAATGCTGTTAAATACAATATAGAATCAATTTATTATAATATATAGTATTATAATTGTATGCATGTGTGTGTATACACTTTTATATATTATTTACGTTGACACAGCTTTATTATACTTTGTTCAGACAAAATTGTTTAGCTAAAAAAAATGAAAAATGAAAAAAAAAATCAAGTTTTTTTTGACATGGCAAAAGTTCTTATTTTAAAAAGTACTTGCACAAACCTAATGTACTGAAGCCCCCAATGATGACTATATTGGTGTGGCATCATTATTTGATGTTTGATGTGAGGCTAAGTGAACAAAATGATTTTATATATATACTTATTAATGTTATTATTAATACAAATAAGTATAGAATGAACCCCTACTTAATTTATTTTTAAAAGGTTCATTAATTTTAAAGCATTTTAAATTTATGATTTGTGGAGTTTTTTGTTTTTTTTTTTGTTTTTTTTTACAATCTTGGAATGTAAATCATATAAATAACTACTTAGTGATTAAAACTCAGGTTTCTATGGAAACTCAGGTTTCTATGGAAATATTTTTTGCTTTAATTAGGAGTCTCGTGATCCAAATCGTTTACATCATTTGTTTCGAATGTTACTCGAAAATCCTATTAGTTCTGTTGGTGGTTCATTTGGGGATTCTAGTCGTTTATTCATTCTTATACGCACTATTGCACAGCAAGAATGGAGAATGGCAGATGTATATCATGATCTCTTAGAGTATTTAAAACCTCATTTTAGCCACTACTTTAAAAATGTTCGAGATAGAATTGGAAGGTAATATTACTTTTAAATGTTTGAGAATTGGAACATTACTTTTAAAAACTTTAATTCTTTTTGTCTATTTTCTTGTTAATTTTTTTTAACTTGTTGTTATTAAAAAAATCATAAACACTTTCAAAATATTTTTGTTTAGTGTACTATCTCACTTGTTTATGTATGACTTAAAATATGGTGGTTACACTAAAACCAAGTCACCACATATTGATCAGTTCATTGATTTTGTTTTACCTGAATTAGTTCATCTGAAATTAGAAATATTAAACGAGTCGAGTGTTTCTAATAAAGATCATGTTGTCATAGATAATAGTAAAACAAACCATTCTAACCATGAAATTCCAATCAGAAGTGAAGAGAGTAAGAGCAGGGATAGAGTCGCTAAAACTGGTATGTATTATGGGTAATTTTTTGACTGGTATGTATTATGTAGTGGGTTAGAAATTATTTTTTGACTGGTATGTATTATGTAGTGGGTAATTTATGTAGTGGGTATTATGGGTAAATTAGAAGTTGTTATTTTTTTGTGAAGTTCACATAACTTAATAGCAATTTGATTAAGAAAGTTAAAGATACTAGTTTAGTTACTTTTTTTGTTACTTCATTAATTAGGTTAATTACAGTTTTAAAAAAAATGTAAGTTGTATTTTTTAGTTTCAGTTTTTTGTCTTTTCAGTTTTTTCATTTTTTGTCAAAAAAATTTATGTAATTAGATTTTTAATATAACTATTTTGAAGAATTATTCAAAAAAATAACTATTCCAAAGAATTATTCAAAAAAATAAAACATAAAAACTACTTATTCAAAAAAATAAAACATAAAAACTACATTTGCTTGTAGTTTTTATGTTTTTATAAATCAAAAAAAAAAAAAAAGTATATCATTTAATTCCATAATGGTGGATATAAAAGTAACAAATCCATGATGGTCAAGTTTTTTGTTTGTTATTAAAGCTAACTTGTTCAACCTTAATATCCATGTTTCTCAATATCTAATTCTGGTTTCTAGTTGGTATGTATTTTCCAATAAAGGATTTTGATGGTATATATAATTCCATCAAAATCCTTTATTGGAAAATGAATAATTTTAAATTGGATATATGTATTTTAGCACCAGTTATTTTTATATGTGTGTTGCTAATCTGTGACTAGTTTAGCATAGTGCAATGAGGTTAAGTTATGCCGAAAAACATAGTTCTGCTTAATTAATACTTAGAATAATACTTAGATATATAATACTTAGAATAATACTTATATATATATAATACTTAGAATAATACTTAGAATAATACTTAGAATAATACTTAGATATATAATACTTAGAATAATACTTAGAATAATACTTAAAATATTACTTAGATATATAATACTTAGAATAATACTTAGAATAATACTTAGATATATAATACTTAGAATAATACTTAGAATAATACTTAGATATATAATACTTAGAATAATACTTAGAATAATACTTAGATATATAATACTTAGAATAATACTTAGAATAATACTTAGATATATAATACTTAGAATAATACTTAGATATATAATACTTAGAATAATACTTAGAATAATACTTAGATATATAATACTTAGAATAATACTTAGAATAATACTTAGATATATAATACTTAGAATAATACTTAGAATAATACTTAAAATAATAGATTCTTACTTGATATTCCAAATAGTCAATTTTATTTTTTGAAGAAAAAATCATCTTCAATGTGGATCATTAGCATTAAATACTAAAACTCTTTTTTATTATATATATATATATATATATATATATATATATATATATATATATATATATATATATATATATATATATATATATATATATATATATATATATAGTAATACAAAACTCTATTTCGGTTAAGAGTGCTCAATAATAAAGAAAGTAAACAACTTTCTAGCTAGAGCGGTATATATATATATATATATATATATATATATATATATATATATATATATATATATATATATATATATATATATATATATATATATATATATAGTAATACAAAACTCTATTTCGGTTAAGAGTGCTCAATAATAAAGAAAGTAAACAACTTTCTAACTAGAGCGGTATATATATATATATATATATATATATATATATATATATATTTATTTTTATTTACATATAGAAAAAACAACTTTTCATGGGACTAATAGTTTCATGCCTATACGGCAATCATCAGCCATGTATGGCTGATGATTGCCGTATACATGGCTGATGATTGCCTTATAGGCATGAAACTATTAGTGCCATGAAAAGTTGTTTTTTCTATATGTAAATAAATATATATATATATATATATATATATATATATATATATATATATATATATATATATATATATATATATATATTTATTTACATATAGAAAAAACAACTTTTCATGGGACTAATAGTTTCATGCCTATACGGCAATCATCAGCCATGTATGGCTGATGATTGCCGTATACATGGCTGATGATTGCCTTATAGGCATGAAACTATTAGTCCCATGAAAAGTTGTTTTTTCTATATGTAAATAAATATATATATATATATATATATATATATATATATATATATATATATATATATATATATATATATATATATATATATATATATATATATATATATATATATGTATATATATATATATATATATATATATATATATATATATATATATATATATATATATATATATATATATATATATATAATAAAAAGTGTTTTAGTATTTGACTGACTATCAAGAGATTCTTTTGATCTAATCTCATTTTAAAGTTTTTTCTTTTGAGCTTCAGATGTATGTTTGTAATTTGTTTGGCATGGTGGTTGAATAACTTGACAGTCTAAAAAAATAAATTTTCCTTTCGAGACATCATATGTATATATATATATATATATATATATATATATATATATATATATATATATATATATATATATATATATATATATATATATATATATATAAATTGTAAATAATTTTTTTATACCTGATGATTTTTGTTTTTTAATTCTGATTCAGTCCAAACAAGAGTGCAAGTAACCACTATTAAGTTAGGAATTACTAGAAAACAAAGAATAGAGTTAAAAAGCAAGGAAACAGTTGACATAAAACTTAAAAAGTTGTAGTTTGTAAGTCAGGGGTAATTCCAAATCAAATCACCCAAAATTTAGAAAATTTTAAACTATGGGTCTCATATTTTCTTCAAACTTTTTTGGCTGTTACATGTTACAAAAAGAAGTTCTCACAAAAAATTTTGGCCCAAAATGTTTCAATTTTAATATTGACCTGGTTTTCTTAGTTTTCATAACATTTTGAAATAACATTTTTCTTAATAAAATGAGAAATGTGAAATATGAAAATATGAAAATAACTATTTTGATGCTGAATTCAATAAATTTACTTAAAATGCTAAAATATGATAGGAACATGCTTAAAAGTTAATAAAACAACTGGTTTATACGACTCAACTTTGGGGCCCAATATCTCAAAACACTCCTGTTTAAACTTTTTGACTCAGGCGAATAATGTTGAACTTTTGATGACTTGTAAGATTATAACTAACAAAAAGTATTAAAAGTAAAAAAAAAAAAAAATTGGACTGGGAGTGTTTTGAGATGTTTGGCTCCGAAGTTGAGTTATAAGTCAGTAGTTTTATTAACTTTAAAGCATGTTCATTTCATATTTTAGCATCTTAAGTAAGTTTATTGAATTCAGCGTAAAAAAAAAGGGTTTTGAATGTTTATGTTCATATTTTTGTCTTTGTTATTCCTTTTTTTTTTTTAAATATATTTTTTAAATGTCATGAAAACGTTTTTGATAAATAGGAATCATATGTCAAAAGATAAAAGAAAAACAAAGACAAATGCTTCAATGGACTGGGTAATTTGGTGTGGAATTACCCTCAAATAAACATAAAGATAAAAGAAAGTTCCAAATGGTTTAAGTGTAGGCAAAAAAACTTGACAAATAAATATTTTAGAGTGTGCAGAGACATATACAGTAAAAAGATGAGACTTTGATGAGTCAAGCAAGAATGAGTTCTGATTAATGGAACTAGAGATAAAAGCTCCTTTGAGCAGCAACCATTATAGTATTTGTAGAAAATAGAAATAGATGCAACTTTACGGCTTTATGAATTGATAATATTTGTTAATTTTATATTTACTTTGTTATAAAATTCTTTATGACTACTTTTTATTTATAATGCTTTTATAATAGTTGTAACCATGGTAACCAATAAGTAGTTATTAGTGGTAGCCACTAAAGTTTTTTCAAGAACAAACATAAACCACTAGTTTATTTTTTATCAAAAAAAAAAAAAAAAAAAAACATTTTCTGTTTTTATTTTTTTATTTTAGTTCTTGGTTTTTTATTTAATACTGCTTTTATGATGCAGCCAATGAATAAAGAAATTTTCAAGCTGATACCAGTGGTACTTTTGATAATTTAGTTTCAGTATTTTTGTATATATATATATATATATATATATATATATATATATATATATATATATATATATATATATATATATTTTTTTTTTTTTTTTTTTTTTTTTTATTAATAAGTAAATGTGCTTAAATAAATATTTTTACTTTAGTGTTTTATGTGATTTTGTGTATATGTATTTTATAGTACATGTAGTAAATATGTGTTATATGGTATATTTGTTTTATATATTGTATTTGTATTTTAGATTAGGTTTAAGTGTTTATATATGGAAAATCAATGAACATGTTTTTAAAATCAAAGCAGTATATAATAAATATAAAAAATTTATAAAATAATACAGAAAATAACAGATATAAATAATACCAATATAATATATATATATAAATTAGAATTTAAACTCTGTGTTGTGATTTGATGATTTGTTTTCATTTTATAAAGTCTTAAATATCTTATGTTATAAAGGAAATATTCCAAAATCTATATCAAAATATTAATTATTAAAATATATATAAAATTAAAAAATCTCTTAAGATTTTTTGTTTTCAAGTTTGTTATAAACCTATATAAAAGTTTCTTATCTTTATGGCTCATAAGAAAATGTTTAATTGTATATTTAGCTGATTATTAATGATTACAAGTTAAGATAATGTCTTATTTAATTAACTTCTTTCATCAATTTGTACCAAACAAATCGCACATTAATAAACCCTAAGCTAAAAAGCTTACTAAATAAGCTTCTATAATTCAAAGTTTATTAACAACAATATACAATAGCATTTAAAGGTACAAACAGCTTTTTTTCAATATTTTTCTTATTACAATTTACTTGTTATATTTTAAATTTTAGTTATAAGTTTAATAAGTAAGTCTTAATAAGTAAATTTTATAAAAAATTTTATTTGTACTTATTAAAATTTCTTAAAAGTATGGCAAGTTATAATACAGTTATGAAAAAAATAAAAAAGTCATCTGGAATTAGTTACTTAGTAATAGTAATATATATTTCAACATAAATAGTAATTCACAGAGTATTTATAAATATAAATTTATATAAACTAACTGTGCAGCCAACCAACAGTAGTTGATGCGCTATAGCAGCCCACCAACAGTAGGTGGTGCGCTCTAGTAGCCTGTGCTTAGCCTGTCAAATAAACCTTTAAATTCATAGACAGATTTTTTCTTTTGGTTATTTGTTCCACTTCTTAACTAATCTGTTTTTAAAAAAGTTATGTTAAATGTCTGAGTTCTCAAAAAATTTCCTCTAATATTTTCTGTTATAGATGAGTTCCATTCTACTGTTTCTAAATGGTTTTCTAACTTGAAAATTTGGATCAGGCCTCCACGTTTTATTTTTATTTCCAGCGTTGTTAGATCAAATCTATTTATTTGATCTTTATACAAGAGATTTTTCATACAGTGTGTAACCTTCATAGCTCTTCATTAAACTTGTTTAATTGGTTAGGGTTAGCTTCAGGGTTGGGGTTAGAGTTAGTGAAGATATCTCCTTCTAGATGTGGTCTCCATTTAAAGATATCTCCTGCTAGATGTGGTCTCCATTTAGGCAAAGCTAATTCTAGATGTGGGAGGATGTAAATGGTATATAGCCTTTTCCATATGTGCTTGTTTCTTGATTGAAATATATGCTTTAAAAGTCAGAAAATATCATATCAGACATATATAGCTACTCTGTTATACATATTGAATTAAGTTATACATAATGAATTAAGTTAAATTTCTAAATTAGGTTTTTTTTAATCAGAATTTAGCTCTTAACTTTTGGATTGTTTAAAAATGAGTTTTTCATATTTAGATATGACTGCATAAAACAAAAAATATAAAAATAAGACAAATGATCAAAGTTTTGAACATAAAAAATGGCTGATATTTGTTTTATGAAAAAAAAAATAGTTTTAAAAGTTATACTGAAGCCTCGTTTGATTTTATGATGGTTTACCATAAAAAAAATTAGTTAAAATTATTTTTAAATTATTTAAAAGTAATTTTCTTTTTCTTTGACCTTTGACTGTTGTCAAAGTATAAGTATTTATGCTCTAAAAAATTACTTTTTATGTTTAAAAATTTTCTATCCCAATTTTAATTGTTTTTTTAAATTTCTTTTAAGTTGATGGTACTTGAAGCTCGTGAAGATGACCAGGAAATGGTTCAGTTGTGTAAAAAGGTATATCTTAGTCTTGTTTATGTATATATTTTTTTTAACTGTGTTTTTTAAAACTGTTTGTTTTTTTTAATTGTAGGCATTCTCTACTCTTGCTACAAAACAACTTGATAATGATGTCATTGAGGTGGCTATCCCGCTTCTTAAAGAAGTAAGTTATTATTTAAAAGTTATATTATTAGATGTAATTAATACTATTTAAATTTATTAAAACTTATTTATTATTTAGAAGTTTTATTATTAGATGTAATTAATATTATTTATAGAAATTGAATTTTAATTAAGTTTTCTAAAAAAGATTACATTTAAAATTTGTTCAAAATGAAAAAAGATTACATTTAAAATTTGTTAAGTAAAAATGATAAAGTAAAAATTTGTTACGTAAAAATGATAGAGCTAAAAATTATAATGTTCATTTCAAACACAATTAGAAACATGAGAAAGTTTTTGTTCAAATTGATCAGAGTTTTGATTAGTTTTAAAACACAATATTGTGTATTATATGTTTCAATTTGTTTTTCCATTTATCCTACATCATAATTAATATATAGCCTACATACTAATTGATATATATAGATAACAGATACTAGACTTCTATAAGAGAATTGTTCAAAGAAAAAAATTAATTTTTTTTTTTAAGGTGCTATTTATCAGTTTTACCACAACACTACAAGAAATATGTGAGGACATAGATGCTGTTTTTACTAATTCTTCTGCCTATAGAAACTATTATTAAATAAAACAAATTCATGTTTTAAATAAAACAAGTTCGTAAGTTTTAAAACAAGTTTAGTATGTTTTAAATAAAACAAGTTCATATGTTTTAAATAAAACAAGTTCGTATGTTTTAAATAAAACAAGTTTGTATGTTTTAAATAAAACATTTAAAGTCATAGTCAGTATTTTCATTATTTTTAAATATTTTCTAAGAAATATGTTTTAAACATTTAAAGTTATGTCCTAGAAAACCAACTTGAAACAGTTAAAGCTTATTAAATATGGTTATAAAAACTTTTTCTTTATCTCATAATGTCTCCATCTCATAATTCTCTCTTCTTCATAATGTAAAATTGCTTATTTGCATTATTTTATTTTATTATGGTGATAACCACTCTAAAAAATTATTCATATAAACAAGTAGCTAATGTAATGTAACATGTAATAAAATTTTGTTATAGTAAATAATTAACACCATATTTTGGTTAGAGAAACTTTACCTCTAAGCTCTGATTTTGTGCATAGAGAAACTTCATTTGACATCTACAGATGTTACAAGGGCATATGAAAGGTCATCTAATAGACTTTTTGAGATTTTAATTGAAGTTTCTCTTCCCCCCCCCCCCCCCCTCATCTACTGAATTAAGTACTTGTGTAATCTTTCTAAAAATGTTTGTGTATTATTTGAAATCTGCAATTTAATTTTTTTTAAATTCACCCAACCTGATGGACAAATAGCTAAAGGTAATATTTGTCTGACTAGGTTATTTTATACCAATATTAATTTAAAGCATGATGAAACCTTTTTTATAAATACTTTTACCCAGTAATATAAAAATTGGCAATCACGATTGCTTCGAATAATATACTTTTGAGATCACTATGTTCAACCCATTTCAGTTAGCGATTTGCAATCGCTTGATATAAAAATAATTTAATTGGATGTTTGGTATTTTATTATTCTAAATTTTTTTTTTTTTTTTTTACAATTTATTTAATTAAAGCACTTTTTATCTCCTTAATTTTTATTTTTTAATCTACTTAATCTTGAATATATCTCACCAAATTCTTGATCAATAAAATATTCTAGAATTTATAGTCATTAATAATTTTTATGTAAATTTTTTTCTAAATTTTTTTATGTGCTTAAAAATGTTTATTTTGAAAAATAGGTTTGTTCATTAAAATCTTGGAATGCTCGAAAAGCCGGACTAAACTACTTTAAGGTATTTTTTAATTTCAGTCTTTTTGACCATTCTCTACATATAGTTTGTAAATCCATTCTTTAAGTTTTTTGTTTTTGCTATACCATTCACTAAATGTAGTTTTTATTATTAAAATTTTCTGAGAGAACTAAATTTTGCCAGTTTTTACAACTAACTTGATACCAAGATCATTGTAAATCAAAGGTTCTCTAAAACTAAACAACTTATTCGTTTTATAAATGAAAAAATAAAGGGGAATTGCCAGATTAGAAGTATTTGAGTTATATTGCTTTGGAACTTTAGGTTTTAGGTTGGAACTTTAGAGTTACAACGGTGCCTTTTAAAAAGCATTTCAGCATTTTAAAACTGTTTTTTTTTTGCAACAACCGTGCCTTTTAAAAAGCATTTTTTTTTTTAATGACAATGTGTTTTTTTATTTTATTTAAAATGATAATTATACTTTTATGAGAAAAATTATACTTTTGCAAGAGCCGTAAATAGCTCTTGTAAACAGTTTTAGGGAAGTGTGAACTTTAGAAACTTTCTAATATCTCTTAGAGATTCAGATTAAAATTGTTTTTTAAAAGCGAAAATCTGTTTAAATCAAAAAAAGCTTCTGAAAAATCCAAATTTTTTTTGTTTAGCAAATGTTTATTTTTTTATTTCTTGTTTTATTTTTTTCTTACGTGCTACATGCTAGCCAAATTATTGGATCTACATGCTAGCCAAATTATTAGATTTCCTTTCCATCTCAATAGTTAATTCTCTTCATTTATCTGTCATTGTTTCTTACAGTTGTGTCTAATGCCAATTGCTTTAAAAAGTGCACTGCTTTAAATTTTTTTTAAAGCACTGCAAATGGTGCACTACTTTAAAAAGACTTTATTTCAAACCTTATTTGTTGCAGTAGCCTGGGTTCCACAATATAGATTCTAATTACTTCTATAAGCTAATGGTGGTTGAGGGTAAACTTGAAATCATTTTAAACATTTTCACATTTTTGCTTTAATTATCAGCATTTGTAATTTTTTTTTTTTTTTTTTTTTTTTGAGTTCAGAGATAATTGTTGACCTTTTAAGGAAAAAATTAGAGTTGGTTTTTTTAAGTAATTTTCCTTCATCTGTTTAAACTATTTTGTTGTGCTTTCTTGAAGATGTTTCTGATAGCAAAAACTTATTTAAATCTACTTTGCATTTATGATACTTGTAATTTTTTTTGCATTCCTTAAAGTATTGATCTAAACTAAGCAATTTTAGAAACAAGAAATGTTGTTCAACATTTTATCATTTTTAGACTTGCTGGGTAAATGTTGTTTGACTCAATTATCCTCTATAAAATAAAAACACATTCTTAAGCTAAATGTGATTTTGTACCTTAATTGCTGTTTTCTTTGTTCTCGCTCATTTTGATGTTATTTTTGATCAGTGATCATTATTACTGATTTTTCACCATTATTGACAGAATTTTTATATATCTGCATATCTGATATTTGCCTACACATCTTCGAATGTTGATGGTTGATTATAAGCAGCTTTAATGTTCTTCCAGAGTTTTTATTTTATTTCTGTGGTTGTAAGTCAAGCCTTTCTCTACTCAATCTCTACCTGCCATCAATACTATCTAATATCTGTCATGCCTATAGTGGTATCTGTTCCTATCTGTTATATAATTGGAAGATTACTGGTTACTGTGCAGGGCTTAATTTAACAGTCGGACATCGGACATTATCCTGCTAAAACCTCAGATTGTCTGATCAATTTACAAAGTCATCGGACATTTTGGCCGGCAAGATTTTTAATTCTTTAAAATAAAATTTTATTTGTTGATTTGAAATTGACAAATTTAAACTTAATGTAAACTATTAGACAAACTTATAAAATATGTTGATAATGGAGGCATTCATTCCCAAAAAAAGCACTGTTATTGTAGTTTTAATGACTGTTCTTTAATAGTTTTATTGTTATATTATTGAATTCAAAATTATTGCTTATTTAAAACGATCGCAAAAGGCAAAGTATGTTCGATTGATTACTGCAAACTCCGTGGACACCAAAAAGCATTGAAAAGTTAGCAGTTTGAAAAATTTGATAATAAAAGATTTTACAAATGTGTTTTTTTAGAGGCTGAGATCTCATCGATGGAATACTTTTAAAAAAACATTAAGAAAATATACATTTAAATATTAACATTATAATCATCCAAAATGCTGTAACCTCATTAGGAGATAACAGGAAGAGTTACACTCTTCCTGTTATCTCCTAATGAGCTTACAGCATTTTGGATGATTATAATGTTAATATTATACAGCTTAACTCTGTGATAGCTATCAGATAGGCTGATTCCATCAATAGCTGAAAAATATCAAAGTATTAACAGAGCTTTGTTGCGCATGGGTGGTTCCTTGTTAATGCTTTTGACCACATAACATTTTAAACCACACAAGGAGCTCTACGTTACAACTTTGAGTTAGTTAACAGGACTGAGACAACTGCATAGCTCATGGCTTTGGATACCATGCATCTAGGAATGAGTCTAGTTCTTATTAACTGAAACCATGCCCATAGTAACCAAAAATATTAAACATAAAAAACCAAAACTGTTTCAATATATCTTTCACAAATATATATGGTCTTTGAAGTAGCTTTCTATTGATTGAATCTTAGCTCTTGTAAAATTGCACCAGACTTTCTTGCTCTTTTTGGAACTAATTTGAATTTTGCTGTTCCTTCTTTAGATCTCAGCGTTTGATCCAGGCAACATTCCTGTCATAGTCTTATAAAAGTGTTCTTCAGAACTATCTTCAATTCTCTCTAAACCATTGTGCTTTTTAATTCTCTCCAAACCAAATGTTATAACTTACTCTCTTACGATCAATATGATCTTTTCTTTTCAATTGCTTAGCACAGGCAGCTAATGTTGAATCTGAACTTATTTTTGTAACAGCTTGAGGCTTGCAGTAGTTATGAATTTTAACTCCCATAAAACTTTTTAACTAGGTCAAAAAATACATTGTAAATGTATTTGGACTTGCTCTGCCAAGCTTGTATTTGGACTTGCTCTGCCAAGCTTGAACCACTCTCTTATTGTCATAAGACTGCGTCTCTTTCTCTTTTCTACAAATGCAATCATGTTTGATGCTCAAAGGAACTATCATCTCTAGTTCTTTCAACCAAATCTCATTCTGACTTGACTCCTCATTCAGCAAAGTTGTATCCTTTTACTCTATTTGTCCTTGCATGCTTTTAAAACTTTTATTTGACTGTTTTTTTCCTTGCACTTCAATTGTTTGGAGCTCACTCCCATCTTATTTTTCTGATTCATGCAATATAAAACTTTTGAAGTCTTGTCAACTGTTTCCTTGGTCTTTAACTCCATTCTTTGTTTTCCAGTAACTACCAACTTAATAGTGATTTTTTGCAGCCTTTTTTTAAGAGTAAATTTGGTAAAAAAAAAAATAAAAAAAAAATTTATATTTGCATAAAATAGATGCAATCAGTTAATGTCATTTTTTTTTTTTTTTTTGCCAAATCTTGTAGGTTATAGAGACTTTGCAGGATAATTTTTAACTGTCATTAACAAAGGCAAGTTTAACGTTTCATCTTTTATACATGAGTTTTACCTTATTATCTTAACAAAAGTTAAAAAATGCCAAACTTTTTAACTAATAAGTCACTTATTCTCAAAATTTATTTTTTGAAAATTAATTGAAAATGCCAAAGTTTTATGTTAAGTCACAGTTTTTTTATAAATTTTTAAATTTTAAATTTTTTTTATAAGATTTCTAAAGTTTTGAGGTTGAATTTTTCAATAAACTTGTGTTTTAATAAAAAATTTTAAATTTTTTTTATAAGATCTCTAAAGTTTTGAGGTTTTGAATTTTTCAATAAACTTGTGTTTTAATATTAATACAAACATTAAGTTGGTTAATGTAAAATGAAAACTTTACAATATTATTAATATTAATACTATTATATAATATTTTAATTTAAGATTATTAAATAACAATATCAAATTAAAATAATTAAACAACAAAAACAAATTTATGATCAACAAATTTTATTTTTTGTAATTTTGACTTTTCTATTACTATAAATGTTATAAATCCAAGTATATTTTAACATTATACTTTTGTAAACAGATTAAATGTGTAAATTTTGTTTAAAATAGTATATTCAGTTATGAATAGTATAAAAATAAAAAATAGGATATTAATTTGTAATTATGTAGTTTAATAGATATTACTTTGTTAAAAAAGCATGACTTTCAAATTAGAATTACTTTATAATAATGTTTGCTATTTGCAGTGCACTTTAAACTTTAACTTTATTGTTTTAAAAAAATTATTTTGCTAAACTTTGTTTCAACATTTTCAAGTTTCTATAGAAATAGTAAATTAAAAAAAAAAAGGAAAACTAAAGGAAGTTAATAATAATAAAAAATTAAAATAATTTTTTTTTTTTAGAATTTGTTTAAATTTATTTTGTTTTAAATTAAGAAATGAAGATAGGTTATATAATATGATATTATATTATTTTAATATTAATACTAACATAATATTGGTTAATATAAGTTGGTTAATGTTGTGTTGGAAATTGTGATACTATTATAAATTTTTTGTTACTATTAGAACAATAAATTTAAGAGTTTTTTTTACTTTTCTTACTTTTTTTAATTTTTTATTTTACTTTCAATCTTTTACTTTCAATCTTTTTACTTTCGATTTTTTTACTTTCAATCTTTTTACTTTCGATTTTTTTATTAAGAGACTTAACTTGTTTACACTATTTAATTCATAAAAACATTTTTAAGTCGTGATGGTGAAAAATTTTTTGTATTTTGTAGATCATGATTTTTCATAACTTTTTTACTTTCAACAATGACGTAATTAAAAAAGAAGTAAAAGACCTGGTTTTAGAACGTCTTAAAGATGAACAGCTTGAAGTAACTTCTTTTTCATTTTTTTTTTTAAATGTTTTGTTTAAAGACTAAATAAGTTATGCAATTTTTTAATTTTTGCAATTTTTAGGTCAGAGATGAAGCTGCAACTTTACTTAGTGGTTTAATTCATTATGGTTACTTTACTGTTACTAAGGAGCTTTGCGTACAGATTTGTGCTATATTTATTTTTATTTTTTCATTGTTTTAGTTGTTTTTTTTTAGTTTACTTTTTCTATTAAAGTTTATACTTTCAAATTATTTATGTTTTTGTTTTGAGTCTCATTTTTTTTTATAAATTTAGACAGTTTTTTCGGAAATGGCTAGAACAAAGGTAAAAAAGTTAAGATATGGTGTTATACTTGAAGATCCTCATTTCAGTGAGTTTTTTTTTTTGTGTGTGTGTGTGTGTTAATATTATTTTTGTGTCAATTTTATTTTTTGTGCTGATATGTTTTTTGTGCTCAGATGTTTTTTTGTGACCTTGGTATTCTTGTTTAGACACATCCTTTTTTCACATTAAACATGGTGGGGTTCTTGGTTTATCAGCTTGTGTATTAGCTTATCCATATGAAGTTCCTATTTGGATGCCAGAGGTATTGCTTGATTTAGGAAATTACATTCACAGCTATCCACAGATTCAGGTATATTTTAACAAAATAATTTTATCTATTTGTGTGTGTTTGTGTGTGTTTATGTGTCTGTGATAGAAAACTTTTTACCGAGTTAAAAAATACCACATTAAACTAATTATTTAAATTTGAAGCTAGGGAATTTCACACATCACTTAATAGAGGGCTTAATATCAACAAATAATATGTTTTACCTTTACATATATGTTATATATGTTCAATCTTTGTTGATTGCAACTTCTTAAAATGAACTATATATCTAAACCGTTCAAATTCTACAAAATAAAGCAAACATAAGCTAGAAACAGTTATTCTCTTGAAGGTATATTCTTCAAGAGATCTCTTGCAATACTCGCTTGTGAAAAGTGGTTCAGAGACTTGTCCTGATTCTTAACAGGCATGAAATATGTCTTGTAGGCTTGGCACATTTTATGATTTGCTTTCACTAAATACTTTTTTGATCTTGTCTTTATAAATTGTCTTCATATGTAACAAAATGTTTCAAATAACCTTTTGTAGCCATTTAATTAAATCATTGGTCTTTAAACTTCGTTTAAAAAGTTCTCAAATTTTCTGAAAAGTTCTAGACTGTTTTAAAAAAATCTGAAAGTTTCTTGAAAGTTCTAGAATATTTTAGAAAGGTCTTTCTGGACTTTCCATGATTATATGGGTTTGCACAATGCAAAAACAAAACATTCACAATTTAGGTATAAATAATATAGACCACCAGATAAAACACCTATGTTGCAGTTGTATGCAGTTGTAGATGTTCTTTAGAGAGTAAAGATAATGCTAAACTGGAAAACCTTTAATAAAAATAATAATAAAAATACACGACAGTAATACTCAAAACTCATGCAGGTGAAAGCTGATGGAGAGAGCAAAATATTCTTCTTTAAGAATTTGTTGTCTTATAGATTTTTCTTGTTTTTCTTTTTTTTTCCTTTAATTTTTTTTTATATCATTTACTTCCTTTTCATATTCTTCATATATTTAAATCTTTAACCATTTGGATAAAGTTACAACACATGGTAGTCATTCAAGTTTTTATATTCTTTTTTTTATATTTAGGCCATAAAAGATCATTGTGTAATAGATTTTCATCTTTTATTATTTGAGTATACTTGCAAGCAAGTCAAGAAGCTTCATATACACCCTCCCCTAGGCTAGACCTGAAAGCAGGGCAAGATTATAAGCATCCATAAAAGTATTTAAAATCCAAAATTATAATTTCAAAAACACTTTTTGGAGAATTTGAGACTCTGAATGTAAATATTAATCAAGAGCTTTCTAAAAAGCACACAAATTTCAAAATATCATTTTGCTAGTCAAAAAAGCATTTTCTATTTGTTTTTGGAAAAACAGGCCATAAAAAAGCTCATAAACCCAAATTCAAAACAAAAATAACATTTTGTTACGTAATGTTATAATAATATGTTTTATAAATATGAATGCTTAATTTAAAGCCTTTGTTAAATTTTTTAGGCTACTGTCAAAAAGGCATTGTCAGAATTCCGTCGAACCCATCACGATAGTTGGCATATTCACAGACAAAAGTTTACCGAAGATCAACTAACTCAAATGAATGACTTACTTGCATCACCAAGCTATTATGCATAGATAACTTTTTTAATATTTAGTTATTCTTATTTTAAACTTTTTACATAAATCTTCGAATTAGGTAATTAATAATTGCTTTGAGCTAAAATGCTAAAAATTTTTCTATTTTTTGTTTTTTAATATTATTTTAATCGAAGTATTATATCTAGTATTACTATAGACCTTTAAATTATTTTTTGTATATTACTACTATGATTTGTATTTATTAAGTCTATAGTTTATAAAAAAAAAAATACATAAGTTATTGTGGTATATATTTATTTATTTACTTTTTTATTTTAAACAATAATTTGTTCGCTCTGACTGACTAAAGATTTGAAAAAAAAAGTTTACTAAAAATTGTGCATAAAAAAAGTTATAAAAAATTGAGTGAGAAGGTTATAAATGATTTTATGATTTTCTATATTGATTATCTCTTTAATTTTTTCTTTTAATCTCTTCAATATTGATTGGTTTATGATGATGATGATGATGATGATGATGATGATGATGATGATGATGATGATGATGATGATGATGATGATGATGATGATGATGATGATGATGATGATGATGATGATGATGATGATGATGATGATGATGATGATGATGATGGTGATGATGATGATGATGATTACAATTTATAAATTTTCAGCTTATAAAATAATGGCATCCTGGGAAGAAATTGAAACTGCTATTGCTGAAAATAAACATGAGCTGCATTTAAATGGTGATTCAGTTTCACAAAGATTAAAAACTGCGCCACTTCCTGAAAGTTTATTTAGAATACACACTTTGAACTATTTAGAAATATCAAACACATGCCTTGCAATTCTTCCAGATAAAATTTCACTTCTAGATAATTTATTAAATTTAGCTCTTCATAGAAATGAAATTGTTGAAATTCCAGAAAATTTAAATCAGTTAAAGAAAATAAAGTTTCTTGATTTATCATTTAACAAAATAACAACGCTTCCCATGTCATTAGAGTTACCCCATCTTCACACATTTAATTTAGGTAATAATCATTTACAAAGCTTACCAAATTTTGGTTTCCTTCCAGCGTTGGGTATACTCTTTATTGATCATAATAATTTGAGTGAGTTGCCTTCAGGACTCGAAAAGCTTTCTAATCTTTCAGAGTTGTATGCTGCAAAAAATGAAATCTCTGTTGTTCCTCAGTCGTTAACATCAATGACTGCTTTAAAAGTTTTAGATCTTTCAGAAAATCTTCTAAAAGAGATAGCTGTTGATTTGTCTCTGTGTCGTAAAATGAAAGATCTAAATATAAAAGATAATCCATTAAAGGATAATCGTCTTCGCAAGATGACTACCCAGTGCAATACTAAGTCAATTTTGGAGTACATTGCACAACATACAAATACAAATGGCCAAAAGGGGAAAAAAGGAAAATTAAAAAAGAAAGCTGATGACAGTATTCAAGATGATGATAATGAAAAGAAAATTTATATAATGCAATCAAAAGATTCAAAACAAATTATTTCAAAAGCAAATGTCAAAGATGTCAGATCATATATTTGTTGTGTTGTTGTAAAAAACTTAGATCTAAGGGATTTAAGTGTGTTTAAAAAATTTATAACGCTTCAGGTAAATTTTTAAATGTCTAATTTGTTTAAATATTTTTTTATATATATATATATATATATTTTTTAATTTATCTTTATGGTAGTTGTTTAAATTTTTTTTGTCTTTTAGACAAAACTTCATGAGAATGAATGCGATATGCGAACAAAAGCTACCATAGCTACACATAATGCAATTTCGCTGAAATTTCCTTTGACTTATGAAGGTGTTTCTCCTAATAGTTTGGAAATTATACCATTGGGTCAAACTAAAAAGGTCTCATCAACTGCACTTATTGATCGTCTAAAGACAGAACGAGATGACCTTAGGCTTAAAAAAAAACGACAGCCTAAAACTGGTTTATACAGGTATGTTTTGTTTTCTTTTTAATGTTTGCATATTGACTCAATTACGTTTTTATTTAATAAGGTGGAGGAACCTGTTGACCACTTTTTGCTTCAAGGTGTTTTTTGTACAGGCTATTAAACAAATTAAAACCATTAAAATATAAGAATTATTAATTATATAAATTATACTGAAGACTTTTTTCTCATTTGACCAAGAAGTATCTTTTTTCTGTATTTTAAAAAAATTGATTAAAAGTGCAATTCATAGCTTGTATCTTTGACCAATGAAATGTTGTTCTTTTTAAAAAAAAATTTCATAATGACATTAAAAAATCCATCCATTAAAAAATGCCATCTTTAGACCTTTTTACTATTTTAGTTTGTTATATATTATAAAGAAACTTCTGGCCTACCTCACGACAATAAAACTTCTGGCCTACCTCATGTCAATAAAAAAATACTATTTTGTAAGCAATCTTAATTTTCTAAAAAAAAAAATCAGAAAAATTAATCCTTACAATCTCGCAAAGACATGCTATAATATACCAACAATTTTTATAACTTCTGCTAGATAAAGTCTAGAGTTTTTTCTTGCCAACTTGACAATTAAAAAATTTCCAGAAACAATTTTACTTTCATTATCAAGTATGTTTACTAAAAAATCAATTTATCAGAACTTTCATCATTTAAACACTTGTCAGACTGACTAAAAATAATGTTTTACATTTTTTTTCTTTTTTTTTCCCTAAAACAATAGACAATTTCCCCTAAAACAATAGACAATATTGATGGTAAACTGGCAAGAGCAGTTTAACTATCATTAGAAATGCAAATTTCAGTATTTATTGTTGGCCTAACAGTAATATTTGCAACTAAAAAGTCAATATCAGTAAAAATATTTTTAGTCATGCTCCCTTTTTGTATTTTGCCATTTGCAGAACTTTTGATGGTATGTGGGCTGTGATTATTTCTGTTTCATCGCAGTTCTAAATGTTTGATGGTTCAAAATGATAACATTTTAAAACTCTTTATATACAAGTCTTATGGTTTCTTTATTGAATGCAGAAGATCTACCTTGTAGGCTGTGGTTTAGATAGAGATAACTTATCTTTTGGAAAAATGCTTGCAGCCATTATACAACAGCACATTTATTTTTCATCCATAAAATTTCAATTTTCAATAAAATTTATTTTTCATTCATAAAATTTTTTTATGATTTTTTAAGCATATTCATATGCAAATGATATGATCTTCTTTAATATAAGTTGATAATACATATTTGCAGCATATGCCAAGTGGTTTACCCAAATTAATTCTTCTGTTGAGAATATTTTTTGGTTTTGTATGAATATTTGCAACTTCCAGATTTTGTAAACTGCTTTTACTTATATATCAAAGTTGATTTTTTAATGTTGTAATGTCATGCAGCTTCACTGTTGTAATGTCATGCAGACTCTTTTTTTGTTCAAGCACAAAATTTACTGCATTAAGCATATCCGCTTCAAAAATCTTCTTGTGAAAAACACCTTAGTTTTCAGTTATTCTGTTCATTAATTCTGCAAAATAAATTTTTTTACACTGAAAAAACACATGTCTCTTACAAGGTTTATTCTTAAAATTAAAACTTAAATAAACATGTGGATTTTACAATTAAAAGTAACTCAGCTGTTTGGAAATATTTTCTACAAGAAGAGAAAGGGCAAACAGCGATGTTTAAATTGTCAAACTGCAAAAAGATTTTAAAAATCTGTGGTGTTTTAACAAAAGGACTTCATATACACATGTTGTTGGTGCATAATGTGAAGGTTGAGTCCAACCCAACCTAATATTACAGGAGAAAGCACATCAGATAAACCACCAAAAAAGAAATCTAAACCACTAACAATACTTTTTGATTTTTGAAAAGGAAGATAAAACACCTTATGCTACACTTGCTTGTCTAATGGCGTCTGATGGACTTTCATTTAATGTGATTTGTTCTTCAATAGATTTACGTCCCACTCTAACTGCTATGGGATTCAGAAATCTACCAACGTCAGTAAACACAATTTGTAATCATGTAATAAAGTACAACAAAAAAGTAAGATTAGGTTTAGTTCAGCGAAAATTAAGCGCTCAAGAGTACCGAATTCTGGATAAGAGACAAATTTTCTTTGTCTTTTGACGAATGGTCACTTCGAAATCATGGCTATATGAATATTAACATTCATGGAAAAAATTTTCAGGTTTAGAGTTTAGGTTTCGTGCAAATAGCAGGGTCAATGCCAGCAGAAAAGTGCATTAAACCATTAGAAAAAAAAGACCATTGTCTTGATCTACATGGCGACATTGTGGCTATAATGAACGGCGGAGCTAGCGTTATGAAAAAATTTGTAAGGTTGCTGGCTGCAAATCAACAATTATTTTTTGCCCACGGCATACAACTTGCTGTAATTGATGTTCTTTATAAAAAAAGAGAATTTGATGCAAATCACCTTGAATTTAAAAATGATTTTTTTGAAAGTGATTCATTCCAGAATGAGGATATTGAGGAAGATTCACTGGATTTCAATCATGAAACTTTAATATCTAAAATTGAACTAAATTAAATTCATTATGAAACATACTTTTGGTCTAATCCATTAAAAAAGTTCTTGCGCACTTTTTTAATGGACCAGTCGTTAAAAATGTTAGCAAGTTGATAATAATATTTATACAATCACCTACAATAGCGACATCTTACAAAAATATATTAAGGCTGAATTTGGAAAACAACTGTCTTTAATTATGGATTGCAAAACAAGGTGGAGCAGCCTTCTGTTAATGCTTAAACGATTTTATAAAGTAAAAAATTGTATACAAAAATCATTAATTGATATTTACACAGTGCAAGATTATTCTATGGTTCTGTTGCATGATGATTTGACAATATTATCAGACATTATTACAAATTTAGTTCCTATTAAAGCAACGGTTAAAGCACTTTGTTGCCGAGATTCTAACCTATTTACAGCTGACATTGGTATTAATTTTATGCTTACAAAATTAAAAGATGCTGACAATAACACAAGCATTGAAATGGGTACAGCTTTAATGGCTTGTATACATGAACGTCGAACTGATATGAGTGGACTTCTGCAATACCTGCATAACGGTTGAAGCTCTGTTGAAGTTGATGAAGAAATAATTATAGTGCCTTGTTCATTTAAATGTCAATTCAACTGTTGGTAGAATTGCTGGAAAGATTAAACGCTTCCAATCCTGCTTTAGTAAGAGCATCAGTTGAGTCTGATATGCTAGATTTTATTGAAGAGCCTAAAACTAAAAATAACACTTTAAGCTTAATCATGTAATTAAAGAAGCGTAATCACTGATGCAACCAATTAAACATGAAACATTGTTATCTAAAATTCAAAAAGAAATGATATTATTTGAAATTGGTGGTACACGTGGTGATTATTTAGAAAGAGTTTGTTCATTTCTAATGAAGGGAAACCAACAAGTGTCAAGGCTGAGCGGGCATTTTCTTCCGCTGCATTGTTTAATAATAAAATTCGTAACAGGTTGGGCAATGAAACATTCGACACATTGTGCTTCCTGAAGTCACAGATCAAAATACATGAAACATGATATATTTACTTGTTTCTAATGAAATTTCTCAACATTAATTAACATGTTTTTCTTCTATGCATGTAACGATGTAATGCAAACAGCATTATTTATAAAATATATTTTTGTTTAAGAGTGTACTGTTTTTAATACTATATAGATGCCATATCTGTTTTTCAATCCCCCAATTTCAATTTTTCTCAATCCCAGAATCTTGGGATTGAGAACCGTCCGGGATTGCAAACCCTATTTCAAATGTAATAGTGGTCCAGGAATTGCAATTCAATGGATTTCATTTCCATAATACTAGAAACAATTTTGCATTCAAGAGCAATAAAGTACAGCCACCCGATAAACTCAATAAAAAATTTCTCAAATTTGGTCTCTTAAAGTTTGCAAATAACCGAGGAAACAATATTTCCTGTTCCAAGGTACAATGTCCTAGTTTGGTCAAAGGTACATGAGATGGGTTTTTTTAACAAATATTGTCTTAATCTCTATTTATGATAAAAAATAATCATCCGAATTTTTCCATTACAAAATAAAGATGTTGGGTAATGTTTATAATGTTGTAGATGAATTAGAAAATTATTTATGCCTGTTTTGAAATCAAAATAAGATTAACACAAGTATTTTAAAAGCCAAAACTTATAATTTCACTTGGATCGATACAATCCATCCCAAGTGTGATCTTTTACGTTAAAAAGAGTTGTCATTCATTCATGTCAGAGTTGTCATAGACTATTATTTCAAATGACGCTTAATGTTTTTTTAAAACAATAATGGTAGAATGTCAGGGTAGAGTGACCTAAGGTACAACATGGTTAAAAGTACAACAGGTCCCCCCAGGGTTGGAAAAAACCAGGGTTTTTTAAAAAAACCCCAACCCAAATGTGTGTACAATAATTTTTTTTTTAATTTCATAAATTCACCTTCCTATTGCTCCGATGATCGCTTCAGTCAAAGGAGAAACTCATTTTTTAAAAATATTTTGTCTCAATCCTTAACATTACCAATTTTACTAATAAACAACATTAACAACTAAAAATTTTAAACAAAGGCATTGTGCGGAGAAATAGATTGAGCACAGTAATTTCAGCAGAGGTAGTTTGAACCCCAACCTTCTAATTGCGAGCCAAATTTTTTACCACTAGTCTACTAGCACATTTTACATAATAGTGCAAAAGGGGACTCCATCAACTACAAATGATGTTAATTAATTGCACTAAATTAAAAACATGTTCAGAATATTTTTGACTATAGAAAAAAAATCACTATAAAAATTATTATGACAATTGAGTTATTCAAAGTTGGTAAGACAGTATGAATGCCTGATCAACATTATGCAGTAATTATCTTAATTTTTTTACTTTATATGATATATTCGTATTTTTAAAATGGTGTGAGAGTAATGATTAGCCAATTTTAGATGATATTGATACTTCATAGTGTTTTTTTTTTTTATGGGGGGATTTATTTTGCAATAGATTTTTGCCTAAACTTTGGCTGTTCTTGAAATATCTAAAATGAAGATGTTTTACCGGCTCAGTTTTGCAACTAATCAAAGTAACACAATATATAGCTCTATTGTTTTTGTTTCTTAAACTTTTAGCAACTTGATACTAATGTTCATTTTTAACCCGCTGTCACCCCTGTTGGTGTTACATGTTGTAAACTTATAGCTGATGCAAAATATTCAAAACCTGTAAAATAGACAAATGAGCACAAGTATCATTTTTACCAACAAATCTTGTCCGTGTGAAGTGCATACAAGTTTTCAAGATATTCTCTCATTGAATGAGCAAACATGTGGCAAACTTGCTTGCACATAACCTAATTTTTTTATGTTTTAAAGTTGTATGCATTTAACAAGGACCAGTCTAGTAAACTGTAGCTTTTTTTTTTTTCCTGAGAACTTTCCATTTCTAAACTGCGAATAAAGTTTAATAATTTTTATATATAGTATTTTGCTTGTGGCTTTGTACTGAAATTTGCAGTTTACAACATTTAAAAAATAAAAGATCAAATACAAATATATATAAAACGCTTGTTTGGAAATATAGACATTCGAGAGGAGAATAAAGATACTAAATAACTAGTAATGTCTTGAAATTTAGTTAATATATATAAAACGCTTGTTTGGAAATATAGACATTTGAGAGGAGAATAAAGGTACTAAATAACTAGTAATGTCTTGAAATTTAGTTAATATATATAAAACGCTTGTTTGGAAATATAAACATTTGAGAGGAGAATAAAGGTACTAAATAACTAGTAATGTTTTGAAATTTAGTTAATATATATAAAACGCTTGTTTGGAAATATAGACATTTGAGAGGAGAATAAAGGTACTAAATTTAGTTAATAGAATGATTTTTATTTTCTTTATAAGTATTTAACTAATGTTTTAATACATATTTCAATAACACTTATAATTACTTGCTATATGTTTTAAAAAAATAATAAATAACCAACTTGCTACAAAAAAAGGTTGATCGATTTTGAATATATTCTAAATACCATTGTATACAGTGTTTACAAGAGTAATTACAGTATAAAAGTTGCACTTACTGATAATAAAACATTTATAATTGTTAAAATCAGAGTTATCAGTTGTAAAAACCCATACTGTAAATGCATTATTTTGTATATACTTATTTATATTTGGAAAATTATTATTTTTTTATTCTATTATATATATATATATATATATATATATATATATATATATATATATATATATATATATATATATATATATATATATATATATATATATGATGGATATATATATATATATATGACGGATATATATACATATATATATGACAGATATATATATGACGGATATATATATGACGGATATATATACATATATATATGACGGATATATGTATATATATATGACGGATATATATATATATGACGGAGTTGAAGTATGTAAACTGGTGAGTTTATACATTCTAGACTCTTTATCCAAAACTATTACTAAAAATGATATAGCTTTACTGACCCGCTGAATAAAAATTGTAAAAATAGAATTTAGACTGTTTGAAGGTTGCACCATATTTATTGGGTTGTGGAAAATGTGCATCAAATCAAAATGAGTTTGATAACAGAAGGCGATAAAAATTCATATGAATTTGATATTGGTGATGAAGATAACTATATCATGATTTTATCAAGATCGTTTTGAAAATAATATTAATTTTGTATAAGCTTTTGTTCTAAAAATGTTTAAATTATTTTTTTGGTTTATTTGCTTTCAATAATTGTTTTTCAATTTCTATAATATAGTTAAATCAATTTTCAATTTAGTTAAATCAAGTTTCAATTTCTATAATTTAGTTAAAAATAATCATTTTACTTTATAAAAATGCTGAAGAGCTACCTAATAAATTCGACTACAATTTTTATTACCTCGTCTTTTAAGCTGTATTTGTCTGTCATCGAAATGTCAAAGCAATTAAATTAATGCGGAAGTACATTAAATTTTATTGTTTTTTAAAAAAACCGCAATAATAATGACTAGAAAGTTTTTTTTAATTAGTGGTGTTTTTGTTTTATTAAAAAACATTTTTAAAACATGCGTAAGTGTTGCTACATCGACTATATTATAGCCTGTTGCTACAAGGGAGTGTTGCTACATCGACTATCTTATAGCCTGACTCGCAACGGAGTGCTGCTACATCGACTGACAAATAGCCTGACTCGCAACGGAGTGCTGCTACATCGACTGACAAATAGCCTGACTCGCAAAGGAGTGCTGCTACATCAACTGACAAATAGCCTGACTCGAAAGGGAGTGCTGCTACATCGACTAAGGATTTGGTTTGGGCAGGCAGTCTATCATTTTTAAAAAAAAAAATTTTTTTGAAGTTTTTTAACATTTTCTGGTCAGGCTTATTAACACGCTCTTGAGAACAATAGTTTATGGGTAAAACTTTACAACTACCATGCAAGACTATATATATATATATATATATATATATATATATATATATATATATATATATATATATATATATATATATATATATATATATATATATATATATATATATATATATATATATATATATATATATATATATATATATATATATAAAATTCAAGTGACATCTTTAATAGTATGTGTAATAATATTATAAGTATTAAAACATCATATAACGGTATCATACTATTTATTTCTTTTTTTAAGTGATATTTCGGCTTATAATGTGAGAGATGTTATCAAACTAATATAACCCTTTTTTATTAGTTTGATAATGGCTCTCGCTATATAAGCTGAAATATCACGTTTGGGTATTAAACCAAGCAAGTTTGTTATTTTGTAATATTGTACTTTATTTTTTGCTTATTTTTTTAATATTTGCTGTTAGAACGCATTCCAAAAAATTATTGGCAAATTTTGAGAAATGAGTTTTAAAAGCAACTTTCTGAGAAAATCCCTAAAATCATTGGGAAAATCCCAACTCTCAAAATGCTTTTCCAAGAGATATTTTTGCAGTTATGCAATCGCATAGTTGTACCAATAACAGCGATTTTATTTCAATTTTTACACACTAAATTAGATTTTTTTTTTTTTCTATTAGTTTTTAATAATATCTAATTTTCAATAATTTTTAGAATTATTATTAAACTTTAGTTTAGCAAACTTTATTTTAAGAATAGGATATTTTTCTTCTTTAAATTGGGAATTTTAATTTTATGAGCATTTGGGAATACCGTGTTTGATGGGGTCTCACAGGGCTAGTAAACACTCTGTATATATATATATTATTAAATAAAATGTTAAATAAAATATATATATATATATATATATACAATAGATTTTTTGTGATTGTTTGGTAATGTGGTATACTGGTTAATTTAGATATATTGACTTGGTTGATGGTAAAAATCAATTTGCTTGCTTAAAAAATGCTGATGGTGAAGTCATATCGTTTCCGCCGGTTACCAACAGTGAACAAACTAAAGTGAGAATTATATTTCTATTTTAATGATAATGTCAAATATAATTTGAACCATAAATTACTGTCACTGATTAATACATTAACTTTTTGTTTTTTTGAATTACTATTATAAATAATAGGCCCTTTCTAATATTAAAATATAAAGTATGAAGAGTTTGGAATAACAACCAAAGTTATTAAATAATTTTTATAAGTTATTCAAAAAAAAAATTTTGAAAAGTCTTAAAAAACTTGAAAATTTTTTAAATTTTAGAACGATTTAAAATAGTACTGTGGGAATGCAAAATTTTTTCAGAATAGATACATAATTGTATCAAGTATACAGTATATAATTGTATTAAGTATACCGTTCTCCCAACTTTTTGTTTTTCTAGACCTTAAAAGTGATAAAAATTTATTAGCATAAACAAAAGAATGATACTTTTAATTAACGCTTCCTGTTTTAAAAAACATTAGACAATAATAACTAATAGCAACAATACTTTAATTGAATAAAAATTATATTTTGTAATACAAATGATTTTTTTTTTTTTTTTTTGCATAACAGTGCTTAAACTAGCACTACTGATGAAACATTGAAAAACCTCTAGTGCTAAATATATTTTTTAATATTTTCTTACAAAACTTTTCAAAAATAAAAGCTTTTTTTGAAGTTGTTATTTTGCTTGACATGCATTATATATTATATATTTATTATATATATATATATATGTATATATATATATATATATATATATATATATATATATATATATATATATATATATATATATATATATATATATATATATATATATATATATATATATATATATATATATGTATACAGTGGCGACAGAATATGTAGCACAGATTGATGTTTAATAGGTAATGATGTATTTTCCAGAGATCTGAGTTTTTGAGATCTAAACTTTTTTAGCCTAAAGAAATTTTAATTTTAAAAGATAACATTACTGAGTAAAAAAAAAATTAACTTCATTAAAAATAAATTCGATCATATAAATGATTTAAAGGTACAGAATATAGGGGCAATTTAAATAGCACACCCTGCTAAAGAATTTGTCCATTTGCTATAAAAAGTTCTTTGTATAAATAAATAAGAAAACTTTGTTAGGTAAATTAATATTTAGTGATCTTTTAATTTAAAATTTTTTTTCAAAAAACTTTTTTTTTATTTTTTTTTACTTAAATTTTATTTACACAATTTGCATTCGCATAACTTTCTGTTAAATGTTTAAATTTTCAGTAAGTTTTCAATGATAACAACCAAATATAATTACAAACAATGATAATTGCAAAAAACCAATTACCCAAAACCAATTATCAATTAAAATATTTATATTCAATTATTACCCATATAATTAATAAGTATACAAATAACATATGCTATTATAATAATGATATATAACATATGTTATTATAAAAAATAGATAATTATAGCTTATGTCATAATTATTCAATTTTGATAATGAACATATTGGAATAGTTTTTTCCTTGCCAGAATAGAGTTTGTCAGTAGTATTAACGTACTACTAGTTTAATGTAACAAACCTTTTAGAGAAAAAAAAGTAAGGAACTTGGTGTTATAGCCCCCATAAATGTCTTTTTTTCAGAAAAAGAAAAATAAACTTTTTTTATCTTGAACTTCATCTGAATAATCCATCTCTGAAAAATATATCAATTTGCAAAACGCTGTGTCTAGATTAGATTTGCACTCTTTAGTTAAATAAATCTTTTTTATCTCTTTATTTTTTGTTTGATATAAATATTTTTTCTCTCTTTCTTTTTGTTTTTATCTCTTTTTGTTTAATATAAATATTTTAAATTAAAAAAAAAATCGTTTTTACAATTTTTTTAATTTTAATTAAATCCTTATGAGTCAATGACTGCTTAACAATGAAAAAAACATCAATTTTAGGCATAATGGCGTAACGGCGTCCTAAGCAGTCTTTATTTCAATCCAAAATTGGTCTAAGTTTGTTGCAGTTGATTGATTTATGTTTTTGCTAACTTTATACCACAAATTTTCTATCGGATTTAGGTCTGGTGACTGTGCGGGTCATTCTAAAACATCAATCTTGTTAGCCTTAAACCACATTTTAACACTTGGTTTTTTTTGGGCAACTCTTCTAAATAGTTTATTTTCCCGTAAGCGACTTTTGACAGTGCTGACAAACAGATTGAGTTGTAAATTTTGAGCAATTTGATATCTAATTTTTGGTGCGCCAGCAAAAGAATTAGTGATATAGACAATGACTGCGTCTTCTCTGGGAGCTGTCTTTTATCTGCAAGACTTGCTTTTTTGGTTGCTTAATGAACCAGTGTTTTTAAATAAATTAATAGTACTGATAACTTTTTTACAAGAACAACCCAATCTTCATGCTATTTCAGAGTTGTTCATTTCTTTATCTAGAAATGCCTGTACTTGTCCTGAAAAGAAAGACATCTGTTCCATGTTTACCTCGTCTCATATATATATATATATATATATATATATATATATATATATATATATATATATATATATATATATATATATATATATATATATATATTAGGGTGGATCGCATGTCTATGTGAAAAACAAAAATTTTTTATTTAGATTTTTATATATATATATATATATATATATATATATTTATATATATATTTATATATATATTTATATATATATTTATATATATATATATATATATATATTATATATATATATATATATATATATACATATATATATATATATATATATATATATATATATAAATATATATATATATATATATATATATATATATATATATATATATATATATATATATATATATATATATATATATATATATATATATATATATATATATATATATATATTAGGGTAGATCATTTGTCTATGTGAAAATAAAATTTTTTTTTTTAGATTTCTTTTAGTGAAAAAAAGTTGTCATTGGTAAGATAGAATCATCGTGTGAAAATATTTAAACTTTGGAAATTATCTTGAGGTCCCCAAAACTAAAATCCAAAATGGCAGCTTTTTCTTCTGAAAAATCTTGCTATAGATAATGAAATAGTAGTAAAATTTTGTTACAACTAAATTATATATGGGTATACAAAAAATATCCTGCATCATCGTATTTACAAAGTTTTAAGTAACTGCTATGTTTACCGAAATCCAAAATGACCAAATTTCAATAAAAATGTCCATTTTTTGCGGGAAAATGTTGTCATACACAAAAAATAGCTGCAATGTTTTTGCAACTTAACAATTATTATATATGAGAATGTTAAAAAAAAATGCAACATCATAAAAACATTATTTTAACAGTTTAGCAAAATTCTTAGCAACTCTGGAGTCTGCCCTATTTCAAAGTGGCCACCATTTTAATAAAAGGTATGTTATAGATACAAAGCTTCAATGTACTGACTGAAAATAAAAAGCATTCAATTCCACAAAGCATTTATTCACTAATGTTAGTCTAATAATCATGATCGTACATGATGTTAGTACATGTACACTTTGTATAATTACAATGCATTGAATTTGATCCTTTAAGTAAATTTTCTTGTTTCTACTACAGATTGCACAATCACACGTCATTTTGATTTAGTGTTGAATGCCAACATAATTGAACGCGCTTCCAACCTTGATCTGATAAAACCATCTCTTGATTTTTGACCACAAACTGCTGACGCTGATTCAGTTACTTATTTTACACATCGTTCTACAGACTGTGTATGGCATGGAAACTTTGGAAATTTGAATATAGGTGGAGTACGACTTACCACGAATAGTTTCATTTGTTCATCCGTAATGTCAGCTGTCAAAGGCGGTTCTGTAATGCTTGTTGCTGGCCAATCAATTAACTCGTACACATGTGCTTCAAAATTTAGTTTTGGCTCTTGAAATTGTCAAACAGATGACTATGTAGTTTCTGTTTCTCTTGTTTTCAAAATTCGACGAATTCCAAGCTCACAAATGTGCTGACGCTCGTCTGTAATGAGGAATAGAAACAGATTTTAAGGGTGAGCGAAATAAGCATTTCGTTGAATTACAGGATAAACAACACTTTTCAGTTCATTAGAAAGGTATCGAGGTTTAATTGAACTTAGTAAATGTTTTGCACCATTTGTATATGAAGAATTTGTTTTAATGTTGAACCACATCAGTGCATACACCTTTACGATGTATGTTGTTAATAACTTAAAAACAAAACAAAATTAATCTCTCTATCTCATTCAATCAAAAAAGATTCACACAATGGGAAACAAGCAATTACCAGAAAAGGAATGACCAGAAACTCAATGCTGCTGTAAATGCACAAATAAAACTTGTCAACGTAAGATTATGTAAAGCATCATTTATGTAGGGCATTCCAAAATCAATTCTATTCTTTAGCATAAAAACCCTGCAAGCTCTATTGCAATTATATATATATATATATATATATATATTATATATATATATATATATATATATATATATATATATATATATATATATATATATATATATATATATATATATATATATATATATATATATATATATATATATATATATATATATATATATATAGAAATCTAAATAAAAAATTTTTATTTAGATTTCTATATCCAAAATCTAAATAAAAATTTTCTTGACGTAACTTTTAATCTTCAAAAAAGCTCCTACCAACCTTTTAAAAAACAAAATGACCAACTGCTCTACACCCAGACCAAATCAAATCACCCGCCCCAAGTTCTTAAGCAGATCCCTCTCTCCATTAATGATCGATTATCGTAAAATTCTTCCAATGAAAAAATATTTAACGCTTCAAAAACAGAATACGAAGAAGCACTTAAACAAAACGGTTCTAAAAACTTTAACTTAAAGTACAACCCAAAAAATAAGACACCTTCAAAAAGAAAAAGGAATATAATTTGGTTTAGCCCACCCTACAATAAAAGCGTCTCCACCAATGTTGGCCAAATCTTTTTGCAATTAAGATAAACATTTCCCACCTTTAAACACATTACATAAATTATTCAATCAAAACACTACAAAAATTAGCTACAGCTGCTCAAACAACATTTCAAAAATTATAAAAAGCCACAACAAAAATATAAATTTAATTAACACCACTGAAAATCTCCCTTGCAATTGCAAACAAAAAGAAATCTGTCCGCTGAATAAAAATTTTAGAGCGACAAACATCATTTACAAATGTATAACATCTTCCCCAAACACACCCAGCAAAGCATACATTGGTTTATCAGAAGGAGTGTGGGAAAAGAGGTATGCAAACCACAAGCAATCTTTTTCAAATAAGAAACTTTCAAATGCAACCACTCTCTTAAAACATATATGGGAAACTAGAGAAAAACTGAAACACCAGAATTAACTTGGTCTATCCTAAAAAAAGCCCCCGCCTACAACAATACAACAAAAAAATGTTTACAGTGTTTATATGAAAAACTGATTATTTTGCTTTATAAAAATGCTGAAGATCAATAAAAAAACTGAGTTGATCTCTAAAGTGTCGTCACGAAAATAAATTTCTATTGAGCAACCACAAACCTGAAGATTAGATACACGCGGTCGTAACAATAAAAAAAGTTTTTTCCGTATAAGTTTTTTCTGTATCGTTTCAATTGTATATTTTATATATATATATATATATATATATATATATATATATATATATATATATATATATATATATATATATATATATATATATATATATATATATATATATATTTATATATTTATATATTTATATATATATATATTTATATATATATATATATATATTTATATATATATATTTATTTATATATATATATATATATATATTTATATATATATATTTATATATATATATATATATTTATTTATATACACATATAAATATATATATATATATATATATATATATATATATATACATATATATAAAATTTATGTGACATCTTTAATAGTATGTGTAATTATAAGCATTAAAACATCATATACGGTATCATACTATTTATTTCTTTTCTCTATAAGTGATATTTCGGCTCATATAGTGAGAGCCATTATCAAACTAATTGAGCCGAAATATCACTTATAGAGAAAAGACATTAGTTGTGCCAATATTTATTTACCATATTATTGTTTTAGTAATTAGGTAAATAATGAAATATATCTGTATATTAATGATAGCTGTAATTGTGATGGTAAAAGTAATTGATATTAATGTGCGTTATTGATGGTGATGCGTGATAATGGTGATAGTCTAAGTGATAAATAATGGTTGTTTTTGACATCGATAGATTTTATGATGGTGTTTGGCATAAGAGATAGTACTTATCAAAAGTTATGGTTATGGATATTAATGATATTAATTGATTTAAATGATAGTCTTAAAATTAATTTTTTTTTTAGACGGAAGCAATAATAAGTGACGTTTTTATTGAAGTAACTTCACCATTAAGTTTGCCTCAATGTAAATATGTTCTAGAAGAACTAATCAAGAACTTATTCTTGATGGATTTTGAATCAAAACAAGACGATCAAAAGAGAGGATTGGTTCTTGAAAGAGTATCAGTGGTTGACGAACAAGGTGATCTTAAAGTTGTATTTCCGTCAAAAATTGATTTAGATTTTTCATCGATACCAGTTGTAAGAATAGATGAATAAAATGAATAAATTATAGCAATGTATTTACAATTTAACGCGTAGAAAATATCAATGTATTTACATTTTAATGCGTATATAAATCTTATACGGTTATTCGTTTTTCAGCCTATATATGGTTTATACGCTTAAATAGATTAGTTTTTAGTTAAGTTTAAGGCGTTAGTTTTTAATTAAGTGGAAGGCGTTAGTTTTTAATTATGTTTAAGGCGTTAGTTTTAAATTTAGTTTAAGGCGTTAGTTTTTAATTTAGTTTAAGGCGTTAGTTTGGCCCAAGATAGCTTTATAGTTGTCGCGTTGGCATACGAGTGTTGTCTTGTTGGCATACGAGCGGCTCTTCTTTAGGTCAATTTTTGCAACATGCATATTCTTCTAAATTTGTTTTGTGTTCAGTTCTATATACTAAACAGTGTTATAGTTTTACTTTATGCAGTAATTTGTTAATCACATATCAAAGCTAGATTGGTTGTATCGAGCTAAAAGTTTTGATTTTCGATTTTTCAAAGCAATTATTTAACAAAACGTTCTTCTCTCAAGTAGGGAAAGATTTTAGTTTAGTTCATAAAAATAAAAAAGAATTGTTGAGCTTTTTTTTTTTAATTATGGCTGTGTTTATTAACTTTTAAGCATGGCTGTGTTTATTAACTTTTAAGCATGGCTGTGTTTATTAACTTTGATTCTCTTGTTTTTTAAGTTTTTTTTAGACTACTCTACTCTGTTCAAAACATCAACCACGATCAAAAGGTCTTTCCGCAGTTTTTCAAGTTGTTTATATTAGGGACGTGCGTAAAAATTGTTTATAAGTATATATCATTAGGAAGAGCTGTAAATAAGCATTACGATGGTGAAAATTTTGTTAAAAAAACGATTTTTTCTACAAAATGTTGTGGCAATTTAAGTAACAAAATTTCATTAAAAGGATTGTTCAAGAAAACTACAACCAACACGAGAAATTAGCGAACGGCAATTTTATAACAATAAATTCTGCCATTATTTTGTGGTAGTCGGTAAAATACGAACTGCAAACCGAACGTTTTGCGAACCAAAACACACTTCTTTTTTTTTTTTAAATTTATTTTTGTCGAGTAACCATTTACAATTAAAGGTAATTTCCGATAAAATATTTAAAAATATTAAATACAAGTACATTTCATTATTTATAATAGTTACGAGACCGGAGAACCTAAATAAGATAAAATCTTATCATCAGTAACCTTTGGTAATTAAAATTGGAAATAAAAGTGTATTATTAGAAAAAATTATGTAAAGAATCTTGATTGGCAATATGTTCGATTATGTTCTTTTTAAATTTTTAAGAGGTATTAGCTTCTTTAAGTTTACCACTCAGGCTTGTAAAATGGCTCTATAGCATCGTAAGTTTTGATGTTCGGAAAGGTTTTTTCAAATATTCCGGTAGATCGCGTGTTGTATCGGTTTAATGTTTTAGGGAAAATATTTTAATGACCAATACAGTTAGGATATTTAAAAAAATGTTTGCTTGTCAGTTTTTTAATTTAAATTAGATATAGTTTAATTTGATATATTTTATTTAAATTAGATTAGTATTTCTTTTAAAATAAATATAATTTATGTTCTGTTTGAAGTCCATAAAATATATAGTAAAATAAACAATTTAACGGCAAACGGAATATGAAAAATATTACATCATTAACAACCAACAGTACTATGGTTCGCAATTTACCGGTTTGCATTTTACCAACAACCTTATTTTGCTTCGCTTAAATTTTAACATAAATTTTAACAAAAAATAATTAATTTTGTTTATTTAAATAAAAAAATTATTTCTAAAAAAGAACAAAAAAAAATTATACTAAAATTTATAAATTATTATATATATATTACAAAATTAGTGCATATACACACGCTATTTATTATAAACATTATTATATAATATAGGCTTATATATTGAAAGGCGTATTTTATTTATAGTAGTATTATATAAATACATAGCTTTCGATAAACTAAAAAGTAAACTTAAATAAATATCAAAAGTTTTTTCGAGTGGTTTCTATCGGTAAAGACATTTTGCGCTGCACTTAAATTCGATTTATAAGAAAACAAAGCGTATGGATCGTTACAAAAAATTAAACACTATAATTATAATTATACTCCTGAATAAAAATTAATTATTAAAAAATTAAAAATCTTTATGTAAAATAATTTTTTAAAAGTAAAATTTTTAAAACACTAAAATTAAAACAAAAATAATTTAAAAGAAATGAAATAAAAGTAATCTACATAGATCATCATCATATTTTAAAAATCCAGAAAAATGTTTGGATAAAATATTCGTAGAAAATCCGGAATTTGTTTTCCCTTATTTTTATATTAATTTCGCTTTTAGCTAAGTTGTTTCTAAATTTTTTTGACACTTTTCATAATTTTTCTACGAGTGATGAGTGAAACAGCTTAAAAAACAAATATTACAAAATATATACCCCAACTTGCATGTATTGAAAATACTTTGGATATTTATAAAAACTAAAAGTTAAAGAAAATATCCGGAATTCCAGGAAAAGATAATCCGTCAGGGTTAGGGTCAGGGAATCAGAGACAGAAAAAAAGTCAGATCTATAGAATTAAAATTGCTTAATTACAAAGATAAGATAAACATCTTAAAAACTCACCAAAATTAAAAAGAAAAAACATTTAAATCAACGAGGATTATTGTGCAGAGACGGTACAAATTAGAAAAGAATTGTGGATGGAAATAAAAAAAAGTTCGAGAAAGTGGGAAATTTGCTTATATATCATACGACAGGTTGATAGTTAATTGTTCTCCAAAAGTAAAGTAATATATATTTCTTTTAGCTTAACCGCGCCTTTTCTTTTTATTTATAATAGTTTATTTAATTTTTTTTTTTTTTTTTTTTTCCCCTAATTTAACTTTTGGAAATGGAGAACATATTCTTTTATAACATGAATATTAATGCTGAAAATGCCAACACTAATAACTAACCTTGATAACTTTGTTAAAAACCTTTTAGAAAGTGAGTACTATTCAATATCTGAATCTACCCTATATCTTTGTGAGAATAAGAATACATTTTTAATTTTGCATATTAATATTCGAAGTATGAATAACAATTTCGATAACTTTAAATGTTTATTGATGGAACTTAATTGTGAATTTAAATAATTTGTTTCACAGAAACTTGGCTTAAAAGCAATGAAAAAAATTCTAATTTTGAGTTAACAAGTTATCCCGACGGGCATTTGTTTTTAAAAGTTACGATCTAAATGTATTTTAAATGTCTTTTAAACGTCTTTTAAACATTAATGTTTAAAAGACGTTTAAAAGACATTTAAAACACATTTAGAACGTAACTTTTAAAAACAAATGCCCGTCGGGATGTATCGGTTCATCAAATGTTTGCGTAGATGTGGCGTTGGTATTTACTTCCACAATTCTCTTTATTTTATTAAACGTAACGATTTTAATGTAAGCGATACAGATTGTGAGTCTTTATGTGTTGAGAAAATAATTAAACTTACAAAAAATGTTGGCATCAATGCTATTTATAGACAGCCAGCTGGTAGTTTAAAATCATTCAAAACTTATCTGCGCACATTTTCAAACACTAAAAATTTATTGCGGAAACATGTTTACGTAGTTGAAGATATGAACATTGACTTACTCAACTACTTTTTAAATAGTGATGCAAATCTTTTATTGATATTCTTCTCGAATATAATCTCATCGCAACTATAAACAAAGCAATAAAAGTAACTAAAATATAATCAACATTACCAGATAACGTAATAACTAACAATTTTTATAATAGCTGTTATAAAATGGGTATTATGACTTAACTGATCATTTTCCTATATTCCTTATTACTGATAGCTCCTAATAATACTACCCTCGAATCAACTGTATTCATGAGACAAACTGATAAAAGTTCTATAAGCCTATTTAAAAGTTATTAAATGAATCCATCGATTGGAATCTTATTTTACTATCTCATGATGTAATTAGTGCTTATGATTTATTTCTGAACCAATTTTATAAAATGTATGATAAGGTATTTCCTTTAAATGTAAAAATAATAAATTCTAAGTCATTTTTATCCCCGTGGATGACCAAAAGACTAATAAAATCATCAATGATAAAACAAAATTTGTATGAAAAATATTTAAAACATAAAACTTATAAAAATGAAATTAATTACAATAAGCATAGTTTTCTTTACGAACGGACGTAAATATTTCTTAAAAGTGAACTTAAAAATTTATAAATATATATCTACAGATTTATATATTTATACTTAAAAAATATAATTAAATTAAACATGGCAAGCAAAAAAGACATTGAAAGTATGTAATAATCTTTAGAATTGAATTTTCTTGTACTTTAAAAATTTAAAGTACAAGAAAATTCAATTCTAAAGATTATTTCTGGAAATGCAACAATTCAAAATGAAAAAATGGATAAAATCTTAAAATCAATCGAGTCAATAACTAAACGGTTGTTATTAGTAGAAGAAAAACAAAAAACTTTACAACAAACTGTTGAAGACCTTCAGAAAAGTATTGAGTTCACTCAGGATACTTTAATCGATGAAAAAATTATATCTCTTAATAAAGATTTAAACAAAGTTATTAATAGCGAAATTGCAAACGTTTCAAATAAAACCGTTTACGTACAAGAAAATCTAGACGAAGCAAAAATCTTATGCCACGAGCTAAAAGAAAAGATGAGAAAATTTGAAGACAGAAATAGAAGAAATAATATAAGAATTTACGGATTACGAGAAAATGAACGAGAAACTTGGCAAAATACTGAACAAAAACTTCAAACAATTTTTAATGAACAGCTTCAGCTAAAAAAATATAGTAATAGAAAGGGCACACAGAATTGGAAAAGTTTATAATAATATGGATACCCCAAGAACTGTTATACTTAAACTGTTAAATTATAAAGATAATATAAATATATAAAGATAAAGAACTAATCTTGAAAAATGCAAAGAAACTAAAAGGAAAAGGGATCTTTATAAACGAGGACTTTTCGGAAGAAACAAATAAAATACGACGTAATCTTATTGAGAAAATAAAGATTGCAAGAAATTCCGGAAAATATGCAGTTTTAGCATATGATAAACT
The DNA here is from genome assembly GCF_022113875.1 of Hydra vulgaris. NCBI lineage: Eukaryota > Metazoa > Cnidaria > Hydrozoa > Anthoathecata > Hydridae > Hydra > Hydra vulgaris. The sequence continues at coordinate 50,282,144 of NC_061163.1, forward strand.
GATTGTGAAGGATTTAAATCGGAACACTAAATAAGTATCTTTATTCTTTTTTTTCTTTATATTTAGTTGTTTTTTTTATTATTTTTATTAATTTTTAAATGGAGGGCAACTTGCAATTAAAATATTCTCCTGAAAATTTAAGTCTCAGTGATAAAGATACATATACAAATACTTTGATCAAATAACATATGAAAGTAATTACTACTCAATTTCCCAAACTGCATAATATTTTCACCAAAACAAAGTCTCATTTTCAATATTAAATATTAATATACGAAGTCTTAACAAAAACTTTGAAAATTTTAAATTTTTACTTGACGAAATAAAACACGATTTCGGCATCATTTGTTTTACAGAGACTTGGTGTAAATGTGAAAAAAATCCACAATTTGAATTAAAAAATTATACATCTGTTCACCAACCGCGTAAAATTCATGCTGGAGGAGGCGTAAGTGTTTATATCCACAATTCAATCGACTTTATTTTGCGTAGGGATCTTAGTGTGAATGAAACAGATTGTGAGTCATTTTGCATAGAATTAGTTAAAAAAAACTCTAAAAACATAATCATAAATACTATTTATAGACAACCAGGTGGGAATTTTAAAACATCATAGCTCATTCTTAAACAAATTTAATAACGCACAAAAGCATGTTTACATAGTTGGTGATATAAATATTAATTTGTTGAAGCATACTTCTAATAATAGTGTTAAACATTTTGTTGATACTCTACTTGAGCACAATTTCATTCCAACAATTATCAAGCCAACCAGAGTAACTAAAAATTCTCCTACCTTAGTCGATAATATAATAACCAACAATTTCCATGTTTTCACCGGTATAATTAAGACAGACCTTTCAGATCATTTTCCCACCTTCTTAACTACTAAAAACATAGCACCAAACAATACCTCTCCCAAACCTCCTTTATACAAACGATAGATCAATGAAAACTTCTTACAAAAATTTAAAAGTTTACTAAAAAACAATGTTGATTAGGATTTTATATTGCAATCAAGCGATGCGAACAACGCCTACGAACTTTTTCTAGGTCAATTTTGTAAATATTATGAAAAAGCGTTTCCAGTTAAAACTGTTGTTATAAACAAAAAGTCACTTCTAACTCCTTGGATGTCTAAAGGTTTAATCAAATCCTCAAGAAAAAAACAAAAACTCTACGACAAATTCCTAAAAAATAAAACTTATAAAAATGAAACAACTTATAAAAATTATAAAAACTTGTTTGAAAAAACAAAACAATACTCAAAAAAGCTTTATTATTCAAATTTGTTAAAAAAAAAACCATGGCAATGCTAAGAAAACATGGAATTCGATTAAAGAGATAATCGGTAATAATAACTGTACAAAAAGCAATCTACCGAAAAAGCTTTTAATTGATGGTAAATTAGTCTGTGATAAGATAATAATAGCTGAGTATCTAAATAGCTTTTTTCTTAATGTGGGTCACAATTTAGCAGCAGAAATTCCGTCGAGTTCTGCAACATTTCATTCTTACTTGATTAAGAACCTTACCATAGAAAAGATTATGAAAGAAACACATCTAGATTCTAATGAACTGCGATCCGCTTTAAACAATCTAAAAAACAACAATAGTGCGGGCTTTGATAATATCAGTAGCTTTGTCGTAAAATCAGTATTTGATATCATTGAACCATCATTGCACCACATCTTCGATCTTTCGCTAAAATCAGGCATTGTCCCAGATAAACTAAAAATTGCTCGAGTCACCCCTATTTTTAAATCTGGAGATGATTTTGATACTAATAATTATAGTTTTACCATGTTTTTCCAAATTACTAGAACGCGTCATGTATAATTGACTTTACAATTATTTGACGGAAAACAATTTTTTATACGGTAAACAATTTGGATTTTAAAAAAACCACTCAACCGACCATGCTATAATTGAGCTAGTTAATCAAATATCTAATGCTTTTAGTAATGATTGCTTTACGCTAGGAGTTTTTATTGATCTTTCTAAAGCTTTTGATACCGTAAATCACGACATTCTTCTAAAAAAACTCGAAGTGTATGGAGTAAAAAATAATAACTTACTTTGGTTTAAAGATTATTTATCAAACCGAAAGCAATATATTCAGCATGAAACAACAAAAACAACAAATAGCGCCATAACTTGCGGGGTTCCCCAAGGCTCGATCTTGGGACCATTATTATTTTTACTCTATATAAATGATTTATATTCAACATCAAACTTATTAAATTTAATCTTGTTTGCGGATGACTCCAATTTGTTTTATTCGGATAGAGACATTAGGACACTTTTTAACATAGTTAACAAAGAATTACATAAAATAAATTAGTGGTTTAGGTGTAACAAACTCTCTTTGAATGTCAAAAAAACCAAGTTCATCCCATTTCATAAACCAAAGAAAAAAAAAAATATTCCTCTTAAACTACCTGATCTTAAAATAAATAATACTAATATAAAAAGAGAAAATTTTATAGACTTTCTACGTGTGGTCTTGGATGAAAATTTGTCGTGGAAGCTCCATATAAACACTTTAGAGAGAAAGCTCTCAAGAAATATTTCATTAATGTAAAAAGCAAAACCTTTCCTAAATATCATTCCCTTAAGAAGTTTATACTTTTCATTAATACATAGTCATCTAAGCTATGGTAACATGGCCTGGGCAAGCACAAACTGTACTAAGCTTAAAAAACTCTACAGTAAACAAAAACATGCCTGTAGAATTGTCTTCAGAGTAAGTAAAAAAACGTCTGGTGACCCTCTCTTATGCAAACTTGGAGCATTGAATATATACAAAATTAACATACATCTTGTTTTACAGTTTATGTACAAAATAAAAAATGGATTATCTCCGCCGATATTTCAACCCTATTTTAGCGAAATAAGTCATAAATACCCTACTAGATTCTCATATAACAACTTTGTCATCCCAAAATTTACATTAAATTTAAATTCATACTCAATCCAACACCGCGGACCTTATTTGTGGAAAATTTTTCCCCAGATTGTTTCTATCAAAAGAAATACACTTGAACAGTTCAAATCTGAATCAAAGCGTTTTTTATTATCTAAGGACTTAAATTTTCTTTTTCTTTTTTAGTATAAAATAAACTAGCACAATTTATTTCTTTTATTTGTTTTAACTTTTACTTGTTCTAAATTTATTTTACTAAACGAATTTATATATAAACAGTTATATCAATTGTAAAACGTAGTTTTTCACATTTTTACATATTTTATCACAAACAATTTATCACGATTTTATATATTTTGTTGTAAAAAACGACCTGTAATGAAGTCACTATGGGGCTCGGTGATAAGACAAACTGATGTCTTCTTCTTGCTCCAGCCATTTGTTTTATTATTTATGTTATTTTATAAATTGTAACTTTCTACGGCAAAAAATTAAAAACAAAAAAAACAAAAAACAAAAAAAAAAACTATAAAAATTTATTTGAAAAAATTAAAAAACGATCAAAAGTTAATTATTATGCTAAAGTGCTAGAAATTAACAAACGAAACACTCTAAAAACGTGGAATGTAATTAAAAAATTAATTGAGAAGAAAAAAATGCAAAAAATAACTTACCTCATAAAACTTTTTATTTATGGAAAACTCATTTATCATAAAGAAGTTATTATTGAGAAACTGAACAGTTTTTTACTTGCTGTTGGACCAAGCTTAGCAGCGAAAATTATATTTAGTCAAAAAGGATTTGATTTATATCTTACAACAAAAAAAAAAAGTCAGATCTATAGAATTAAAATTGCTTAATTACAAAGATAAGATAAACATCTTAAAAACTCACCAAAATTAAAAAGAAAAAACATTTATATCAACGAAGATTATTGTGCAGAGACGGTGTCGCGGTAAATTAGGACTCAGGAAATTATGACTTCGAAAGTCTTAATTACCCGGTAAATTAGAACCTTTCGAGTTTAGATTTACCAGGAAATTAAGAGTGGAACAGTAAATTAGGACTCTAACAATCTCTTGAAATTAAAAGATCATTTCGCAACAGGGTGAACTCAAATAACATCGCGCAATGCTTAGAAAATTATGTTGAAAATGCACAGAAAACTGGTTGTAAATATAGCAATGACTCAGTAAATAATAAGACTTGAATTAACGTTTTCCCAATAGACAATATACCATATAAACATTACACTGTAGTTTGTGCAAAACATTTTCCATCAAACTGCCTAGTTATTAAAGTAAAAGGAAAATAAAATCCTCGAGATCCACCTAGTGTATTTGAATTAATTTAGAGTTTAGTGCCATCTCTTCCACTAGAAAAAGAACAACATTAATAGGTAAAAGCTCTCTTAGAGAGCTTAGAGAGTCTCTCAGATCAGTAAAAGAAGATGAACTTTCAAAATTTGTAGAGTTTGACAAAAATGATTCATTTAGAATATATTGCAGTTATTTATATTAATGAAGACTTATTGATTCATTAGCTTATCTATTTATTTATTTTTTGAATAGATGTTGTTTGCAATCAAAAGAGCATTAAAGAAACACTGGTATTAGTAAATTGTGTCTAATAGTATTTACTAATTTATTATATGAAACCTATCATGCTGGAGTTGTATTCAATATTACTTCATTAGTTAAAAACTGTATTTATAAGTTCAAAAGTTGGTCACATCATTTGGATATTTGATTTTTTTTAAGAAGACAAAAAAAAAAAAAAACAATTTTACGTCAGAAATGATTTTTATCTTCCTGACACTTATAACTTCAAACGTTTCACACTTTTATTTGTAGTGTTTTTTTAAAACTCAACAAAATAGTCAAAAAAACTGTATGTTATTACTAGATGAAGTTTATGTTAAACCTATGCTAACTTATCACGGGGACATTTGTTTGGTAAAGCAAATATTTTAAACAGATCATCTTGTTTTGTAGCTTTTTTGATGTGAACCGTAAAACAGTAAACAATGAATCAAGTTTTGCAACAACTATATTGGCTTTCATGGTTTTATGTTTTTATGAGGGAACAAAATTTATAGTAAGAATGTTACCAGTAAATAATTTGGATTTTGTATACTATCAAATTAATATCCTAATCAACCAAATTAAGAAAGCAAATGGAAAAGTTATCGCTTTAATTAATGAAAATGAAAAAATGAAAAGTTATCGCTTTAATTATAAAACATTTTGCAAAGGCATAGGTGTCTAGCTGTCATCGAAAGAAAATAAAAATTTACAAACAAAAACAAACAAATGATTATAATAGAGTAAATCAAGCATTTTTTTAAAACAATTTGATTGCTTATCTCTATGGTTTACAACGGATGGCATTTTTTTGATTTTATACATGTATTAAAGTGTACACGAAACAACTAGATAATTAAAAAGTCTGCTGAAATTTAGTTAGTCAGCTGGTTAAAATGTCTAAGCTGACTTATGTTGCTGCTAACTTAAGACTGATTGTTAGACAAAAGGTTGATACATGTTAAAAGTATTTTGTGAAAAGACTATAAATGCATTGAATTATCACCAAGGTATTAAAAATAATGATATACATGGACGTTTTATTTTTTTAGCTAAGGTGGTCAAGTAAAAATAGTCCACATAAAAAGTCTATTTGAAGGATAACATTTTTACAGAAGACATCTTACGAGATCCCATATCATCAGTCAATAATTTACAGTTCAATGGTTTAATTAGTTTTATGAAATAAAAAGTAAATGTAAATTTAATGAAAGAGAATTAAAAGTATAATTATGGGCACAACTAAATTATTGATGAAAGTAATATAATTCAATAATATCTTGTTTGATGAAATCAAATTTTTTTTTATTGATTTTATTTTTTTATTAATTTTATTTTCAATTGATGATAGAGAAATAATTAAACTTTTGATAATTAGTAGAAATATAAAATATTTAGAATATAGAAATTAGTAGAAATGAATAAGTTTAATGAAATGAAGTTTTACTTTTTTTTATTCATTTTTTTTCTTTAAAAAAGATAAATGAATTGCTCAAGGGGTCAACCATAAAAACCATATTGTAAAAAAGGAGGGAGGGGGTTGGGATAAGAAGGATAAAAAGAAACAAAGTGGGAGTGAGGGGGTTTACAAGAAAAGGACTTCACTTGAAGATTTTTATGTTAAATAACATGGAAAATTATGTAAACGTGCTTTTATGAATATATCGTTAGAGTATATATATATAAATTTTTTAAAAAAATATTGCTAAAGTGTAAAATATCAATGTTGTCTGCTGCTACTTTTATTTGAACGTCATACTTTCAATGTTCATCAGGGTTGACGACACGGTTTTTGCGGTGTGTGTGTGTGTGTGTGGGGGGGGGGGGCACACTACCTTATGTTAAAAAAAAATCCTCAATTTTTTATAAAAATTCTCAACTTTAATAAATAAAAAGTAAGTGAGGGGCACTTGCACCCTGGTCCTACCTCCCTCTCTCCCTTGTCGTCGGCCCTGCATGTCACAAGATAAATAAAAATTGTTTTTTTAACTCGCTAATAAGGTCTTAAAATAACCTTCATCCAACTTATAAAAAAGACGTTTGTCAATAAGAAGTCCATAAAATATAGAATGAGATCAAATAAGTTTTTTCATTATTTTTTAAATAGGTAGTCGTCGCCTGAGGGGAGTGAAACTTAAAAAAAAACTCTAAGAAATATACTAAAGTAATTTTAATAGAATGATAGACGCTACATAGAAAAATGTTTAGATATTGCGAAAATATTATTGATTACCGATTTGCTTTGTAATGATTATAAACAAATTTTAACAAATCAAACATCAAGAGGGGATTTTCCATCAAGCAATATACTTGCATAACCCAGAGCAAAGACACCACAATTGAAACTATCAATTTGCTTATCAACGGGAAGAAATGTTACTTCAAACTTTCCATTTTTCACAATTGGTTGAAAGAGGGATTTTAAACATTTTTTCAAAATCGATGTTAGGTTAGTGCGCAGGCTATCGCACACTTGAACCCTGCCATTTAAAGCAAATGCTAATAGCCAATGAGAACTACCGTTGTACAATATTTAAAGGTGGTCGCCAGAAACTGGGAAATATGTGGAATTCTTTTTCTGGCAGTTTAATACTGATTGGTAAGTTTCATGGTTACCAAGAGCCTTACAAATTAACTTTTGCCCTGCGTCCATAAGATTGTCGTTCAACCAGCTATCTTTACTTTCTAAAATTTGCTTATTTGCCTCTGTGAGCTCATACAGTTCAAAGATGATTGATTTGGCTGACATACCTTTGTTTTCCAGAAGATTCGATTTATGGTATACCAAGAGTGTTTATGAGGTGTCAAGATAAGCCAAGAAGATCGCCACTTTTTATCACCTACGCAATTTGATAGTTGACTAGCTAGTCCACTAGATTTTCCAAAAGTTTGTTTGTGTACTTACAGAATTACTTTCATTATTATGATCGGAGGGCTTACCAAAAGGCTTCCACAAATTAATATATATATATATATATCTTTGGAAGTAAGATAATACCTTTTCTTTCAATTAAACGGGCCCACTTACTATACGTTGATTTGATACTTACATAGGTCTCACATTTGTGACCAGGGAATGAGTTCTCCGATTGTTGTACGGCATACATCAAAATCATCTCAACAATTTCGTCTGGTGCATGATTCCAAAAATATGCAGATCCTTCAACTAATATTGGTTTTAATTTGTCGTCTGCTCCTTGAATATAAGTTTTAAGTTGAACAATGTTGTATATTTTTTTAAGAGTTAACCCCAATGCGTTTTTTAAAGTTGCAACTCCTTTTTCAGAAATATTCACAACAGTGAAAGGACCGAGCCATTTTTGTGAAAACTTCCCTCCCTTCCAATCAAATCGTTTTTTGTTTCTCAATAAAACAATGTCATCTACCTTATTTTCTGACTTTGACAAATGTCTACTATCATAATCTCGTTTTTTGCTTTTTCTGCGCAACTTTTATATTTTTGCTTACTTCAGACATTATTGTTGCTCTGACTTTACTTGTTAATGAAAAGACGGCATCAAAAAAGTTGAAATCGAATGGTTGTTCGTCTATATTTTATTCTCGGTGTTCTTGTTTATTGCTTTCGTCTTTGACAATGCTATGCTTCACATCAATTGGCAAAATTGGTTCGCGATTATACATCAGCATGAATGGAGAGTAGTTAGTAGAAGAATGTCGACTAACGCGATGAGCAAAAAGAATACCCTCAATAATTTGCGGCCACATTTTAGGCCACAAATCAACTTTGATTCTATTCTAAATTCTATTTACAGTTTTTTAAAAACTTCTTTGTAAATTTTCTTTTTGAATCGCAAGTTCTTGGAGTCTTAATTTACTGCTCCAATCATAATTTCCCGGGAAATTATGATTCATAACATCAAATTTTCCCGTCAAAATTTTCTTTCAAAGTCTTGATTTCCCGGGAAACCAAGACTTCAAAGTCCTAATTTCCTGGAGTCTTAATTTACCGCTACAACGGTACAAATTAGAAAAGAATTGCGGATGGAAATAAAAAAAAGTTCGAGAAAGTGGGAAATTTGCTTATATATCATACGACAGGTTGATAGTCAATTGTTCTCCAAAAGTAAAGTAATATTATATATTTTAAGAAGAAAAATATATATATATATATATTTCTAGAAGAAAAAAATGCAAAAAATAACTTACCTCATAAAACTTTTTATTTATGCAAAACTCATTAATCATAAAGAAGTTATTATTGAGAAACTGAACAGTTTGTTACTTGCTGTTGGACCAAGCTTAGCAGCAGTGGCGGAACTACTGGACGCAGGACCCTGCGTTGCGGGGGGGCCTACCAGCTTTAGGGAGCCCTCATATAAAAAAAGTTATATTCTCAATAATATTTATACTATAAAACTCTTTTCCGCAAAAAAAACATTCTTTTGCGGGGGGGGGGGGGGGGGGTGTGTGCCCAAATTTTGAAGTTCCGCCACTGCTTAGCAGCGAAAATTATATTTAGTCAAAAAGGATTTGATTTATATCTTACAACAACTGATATAATTATGGACAAACCAATTTTGAAAAAAAATAAATTAGATAATGCTTTTAATAGTCATTTAGTTAATTATAAAAAATAAAAGTACAGGAATTGATCAAATTAATGTTAATGTAATTAAATCTGTTTTTAATATTATCGAACCCTCATTATTCCATATTTTTAATCTCTCACTTAAATCAGATCATATTTCTGACGAATTAAAAATTGCAAAAATAATACCTATTTACAAATCTGGTGATGAGACTAATATTTCAAACTAAAGACTTATTTCAGTCTTGCCCTGCTTTTCTAAACTAATTGAACGCATCATGTACAACAGACTTTATAAATATTTAACTGAAAATAAGATTTTATACTGTAATCAATATGGTTTTAAAAAAATCATTTTACTGACCATACAATAATTGAATTAGTTAAACATATATCAAATGGATTTAATAGTGATAGCTATACAATTGGAGTTTTTATTGATTTATCCAAAGCTTCCCACGCAGTAAATCATGAGATACTGTGTATAGAAAATTACGGTGTATCATGAGATACTGTGTAAAGAAAATTACGGTGTATCATGAGATACTAGGTATAGAAAATTACAATAAAAAGAAAAGCTTACTTTGATTTAAATCATGTTTAACAGAAAACAATTTATACTTTTTTTTATTATTATAAATTTGCCGTTTAAAATAATTACAACTCTCGTATTTGTAAAATATACACATGGCGGGGGCAAGAAGAAGACAAAATAGTCTTATCGCCAAACCAATAATCCGTAAATAATATAGCCATCAAATCTTGTCATTAAAAATGTTGTCAAATATAAAAAGAAAAATATGTATATACATTTTTTAAATAAAGATAAACTCTATAATTTATTTATAATAATAATTGAATACTAAGAAAAAATAAAGGTAAATAAACGAAAAAATATATATATATTCAAGACTATATATAACAGTTTTTAATTATTGCGATTAAGAATTTCTAATTAGGAAATATAATGAAAAGAATTTAAAATTTTAAGGAAAAATTTTTAGATTTTCATAATAAGAAAATTAAAAAAAAAAATAATAAGTTTTTAAAGAACCAAATTTTTAAAGCTTTGCAAATAAATTGAAAATATACTATACAATATTTTAAAAGCCAACAATTAAGTATACAATATTTTAAAAGCCAACAATTAAGTATAGCTCTAGAAGATGTTCTTTATGTATTAATTAAAATTATATCTTTTAGTTTTGATTTTAAAATATTTAAGTTTGCAAGCGTTTTGATGTCATTTTTAATTATTATACTCCATAGTTGGGGGCCTCTAGCTGTTATAGAAAACTTAGTGGCTTCAAAGTGAGTTTTAACTTCAATATAATTATTGTTTGCATGTCTAGTAAGATATTTGTGTTGTATTTTTTTAAATAGCGTTTTAAAAATATTTGGCATCGTATCGTTATGGATTTTATACATAAAAACTAAATGATGATATATATTTATTTGGTAAATATTTAAAATTTTTAGATTAATAAATAGTGGTTGTGAATGAGAGAGACGGTCTGCGTTGGATATTATTCTTATGGCATGTTTTTGTTTGTTGAATAATTTGTTTAGTTTTTTTTTATTGGTGCTGCACCAAGCAATGTTAGCATAATTGAGATAACAATGGATAAAAGCAAAGTAGATATATTTTAAGCAAATTTGATTTAGGTAAGTTTTACCTTATAAAGTATGCCGACATTTTTAGAAATTTTATTTTCGATTAATTTTGTGTAGTTTATCTATGTGACATTTTCGTCAAGAAAAACTCCTAGAAACTTCATTGATTGTTCTCTTTTTATAAATTGATTCCCAATGCTAACATTTGGGAGCTTTAGAGGAATTTCGTCTCTTTGATAAAGGCGATGAAAAAAAATATACTTAGTTTTGGTTAAGTTTAATGACAATTTATTTGTATTAAACCATTCAGTTACTTTTAGCAGTTCTTTGATGACTGTTTTAAATAGGGTTTTTATATTACTATGAGAATAAATTGGTATTGTCAGCAAACAAAATAGAGTCTAATATATTTGAGACTTTGCTTAAATCGTTAATATATATTAAAAACAAAAGTGGCCCTAAAATGGATCCTTGAGGAACTCCACAAGTGATTGTCTTATTTTCAGTTTTACCACATCATAAGAAACATACTGCTTTCTATTAGACAAGTAGTTTTTAAACCAAACTATATTTGCATTTTTAACTCCGTAATTTAATAGTTTTTTCAACTGTGTCAAAGGCATTGCTAAGGTCTATAAAAATACCTAATGTATACTCTTTTTTATCAAAGGCTTGAAAAATATCATGAACAAGTTTAATCAGTTGAATGAATAGAATATTATACATTAAAAGAGAATAGTCTATTATACATTATTCGTTCCAGAATTTTAGAGAAGCAAGGAAGAATGAAAATAGGTCTATAATTAGAGACATTAGAAGAATCACATGATTTGAAAACCGGTATAACTCTAGCAGTTTTAAAACTTTCTGGAAATATTCCTTGTTTTAGAGAAAGATTAAAAATATGTAACTATGGTGTTATTAAATAATGTATAGATTTTATAACAACATTACTACTTATTTCATCAACTCCTAATCCTTTGTTTAGTTTTAACGTTTGAAAAGCAATTAGTAACTCATTTTTAGTCAGTTTATTGTTGGTCATTATTGCATTGTTAGCAGTTAAATATGACTCTACGCTAAATTTACAAGGTTTTAGTTTTAAGGCTAAATTTGATCCTACACTAACAAAAACTTGATTAAATGTTTTTGCAATTTTTGATTCATTAAGTATATCAACGCCATTAAAGTTTATTGTTTTTGGAAGACAAGTAGTTGATAACTTTTTTTTACCAATTAAATCTTTAATGACATTCCAGGTTTTCTGAGTGTCGCCTTTGAATTTTAGTAATTGATTTGAATAATATATTTTCTTTGAACGATTTATAACTAGCTCAAAAATGTCTTCATATTTTTTATACTTGGATTCATTATCAAATGTTCTTTTTTTAAGAGATTTTTCGTACAAACGTTGCTTCTATTTTGATGATTTTAATATTCCGATAGTTATCCATGGGTTCAAATACATTTTAGATTTAATAATTTTTGTCAGTAAATTTGCTTGTTATAATTTGATCAATCGAGGTTGCACAATTTTTGGTAATTCTAGTTGGTTTATTTATAATTGGAATAAATCCATTTTGAAATACTAAATTAAGAAAGTTTCTGAAATCTTTATTTGAGTCATATTCTAATACATTTAGATTCAAATCGCCCACAAGGTAAACGCATTTACTACAAACATCTTTATTTGTAATTAAATTTTTTATGTGTTTATCAAATATTTTCATATTACCTGAGGGCGGTCTGTATAAAACATGCACAATTATGTTTTAGGTAGTTTTACTGAATATTTCAATTGTCAGTCATAATCATTACTTGTTGTACAGTAATCACTTTGCGGTTTATAAATCAATGAGTTGTGGATAAAGATGCATACTCCTCCACCTAGTTTATTAGTGTTTCTAAGTTGACGAACTACTTTATAATTATTTAATTGAAAATTTCAATCGTTTTCAATTTCAATGACGCAAATAACTTTAAACTCCGTTTTTGTGCTGAGTAAAAAAAGTTTAGATTTCTCAAAATTTTTTTGAATGCTTCTAATATTTAAATGTAGGATTGAGAATGCATCTATATCTATTTTAGGATTTGAAGTACTTAAGATGTAATATAATGGACTTATGTTTTTCATTTCATCGCAACTATTATAAAAATATCTGGATATGAATGACTAGAAGTATATTTTTTTTACTTGAAAAGATTTAAACCGTGAATTTTGATAAAAATTGATAGTTTATAAATATTAAAATAAAATTATAAATAAAAAAATATAAAGACCGAAAAAAAAACATAATAAACTGAAATGATTAAATTTTAGCGTTTTGATTTTTTCAAAATTCTTTTACTATTAGTTTATCATAAATAAAAATCGAGTACATACCGTTGTTCCTGTTAACTTTCATTTCTTCAAGTAATTTTTTCCGTATAACTCTTGTATCGAAAGAATAATCCTCGTTTATGTAAATATTCGTTCCTTTAAGTTTGTGTGCGTTTTTTAATATTTGAATCTTATCTTTATAATTTAATAACTTCATTACTATAGTTCTCGGATTTTTTGAATTTATCTTTCCTGTTCTGTGTGCCCCTTCAATAGTAACTCCTTTTATGTTTTCAAATACTTTAATGACTTTTAGTTCGGTTTCCTCCCAGCTTTCCGATTCGTTCTCTTTAAGCCCATCAATTCGTAGATTGTTTCTTCTTTGCCTGTCTTCTAACTGTCTAATTTTATTTTTTTCTGTTTGACCGATTTCTGTTTTGTTGTGACTTTTTTCCTCTAGGTCATGAACTTTCTTTTCTTGAATATCTTGGGAAAAATTAAGACTCTCTTCAATATCTCTTTGAACACATTCATATTTTTTTAGTCGTTCGTTTTTCAAGTTCTACTTTCCTTGATTCGTTTTCATTGAACAGAGTTTTATACGATTCTTTTATTGATAATATTTCTGCATTCAAGCCATCAGTTCTTTCGTTAGATAATTTTAAGTTTCCGCTGATAAGTTTAAGAATGTCGTTTTGGTTGTTTTTGAAACATTTCTTTGAATATTTCTCGAACAATACTTATTGAGACTTCTTTATCGTCATTAATGGAAGATTCTGTTGATAACTTTTTCGATTTATTCATTATGTGAAATCAACCTTTTTAATCCAGCAAGCGAAGAAATAATGAATACTTGAATACTTGAAAATACTTTAAGAATACTTTAAAATACTTGAAGAATACTTGAAAATACTTGAAGAATCAAAAAATTCAAAAAACAATCCAATAACTTTTGGGGTACCACAGTGTTCTATTTTAGAACTCTTATTATTTTTGCTTTATATAAATGAATTATATTTAGAATCAAAAATATTAAACACTATCTTATTTGCAGAATAATTTATTTTATTCTCACAAAGATAATTTTTTTTTTTATTCTCACAAAGTTATTATTGTTCTTTTTAAAATTTTTAACAAAGAGTTAAATAAGATCAACGAGTGGTTTAAAAGTGACCAACTTTCATTAAACGTTGATAAAGCAAAGTTTATCCTATGCCATAAACCTAATAAAACCAAAAATATTATTTTTAAATTACCCGATTTTTAAATTAATAACATAATAATTAAAAGGGAATTAACTATAAAATTTCTAGGAGTGCTTTTAAATGAAAAACTATCATGGTAATACCATATTAAATATATAGAAAATAAGATCTCAAAAAGTATTTTCATGTTATATCGAACAAAACCGTTTCTTTAACAAATATATATATGTTTATTCTTTAAAAAAAATATATATTTTTTTATATAATCTTTTTCGTCAATACAATTTTTTTTTTTTTACAAAATGGTTAACACAAAGTTTGTTTTGAAAGATAGCTTTGTTCATACAAAGCTATCTTTCTTACTGTAACGTTGCCTGGGATAGCACTAATCACACTAAACTCAAAAAAATTTATAGCAAACAAAATCATGCTTGCAGGATAATATTTGGTGCAAACAGGAATGCACTTTGCGAACCTCTCTTAGGTCAGCCTCTCTTAGGTCAGCCTCTCTCTCACTTTGGAGCTTTAAATATTTATAGGATTAATATTCACCAAGTGTTATTTATGTTTTTTTTTTTTTTGTTCTTTTTACTACATTTTAAATAAGCATTTTGTTACAATATTTAAAATAAAAATAAATAATAACAATATATATATATATATATATATATATATATATATATATATATATATATATATATATATATATATATATATATATATATATATATATATATATATATATATATATATATATATATATATAATATATATATATATATATATATATATATATATATATATATATATATATATATATATATATATATATATATATATATATATATATATGTTCAATACATCTCGATATCACCTTCTTTTTAGTTTCGCCAATGTACATCGAACCGCATGAACATTTTAGCTGGTATACGCCAGGGTCTGTGTTTAGTGGTAGTTTAGTTTTATTGTTGCAGAAAATATTTTTTAAATTGGGAGTTAATGTAAAAATAACCAAAACTTCGTAAAGAATTTCGAAAGCAAAACATAAAGGTGCCGTCATCTTTTTGACGTTTTTGCAAAAAAGGTTTTGCAAAAACATGCAGAGGTTTACACTCACCCCGCAGGTGGCCGGTAACAACAGCTGGTTAATGAGTTTTTTGTTTGTTTGTTTTCAATTTCAATTGTTAAAACTTCTTTATCGCTATTAGAAATGCTCAAATCGCCTCTAAAAACAAGCCTTAGTGCGCATAAATTAGAAATCCACCACTTCGTTTGTTTATTTGTCTCTCCAAAGAAATAATATTAAAATGCGGAATTCGGAAAAATTCAGTGAACATTTTTTTCCTGATTGGTTTCAAGTGAAAAGTCTTTGTTAACAAAAATATTTTTTTCTTTTATTAGATTTAGTTATATTAATATTTTCTTGACTATGTTTCGTAAAATTTTATTTACATTTTCAAAAGATTATTTTAAGATAATAAAATTCTTAAATAAATATTAAAAAAGAGAAGTCTTTACAGAGAAATAATAATGGACAAAAATTTACATAATGAACCAATATATTTATTAGAAAATAACTCGGTAAATAACCAATCAAAATAACTAACTGTAAAAAAAAAAAAAATTAACAACAATGATAAACTGACAGTAAAATTAAATAGATAAGTTTATAGCAAAATTAATTCTTATTAAAGTTGATTATATAAACTCATTACATAATATTATAAGTAATAAGACTAAGTTTAAAGAATTAAAAGAGGATCCAACTATAAAAAGAGAAATATCTTTACAGCGGTATCTTAGAAAACTTTATAAGCTTAAATGTTTTGAAAAAGACATTTACACTAAAATTTATCCTGTATGATCTCAACCTGCAAGAATTTACGCGTTGCCTAAGATGCATAAAGTTAGTAAAGATAGTTCTCTTCTAACATTTCGACCTATCATCTCAACAATTAGAACATATAATTACAATCTTGCCAAACATAAATCTCATTTATTGTCTCCTCATATACCTAAACAATTTTGCACTTTAGACTCATTTTCTTTTGTTGAAGGATTAAAAAAAATTAATGTAACTAATAAATTTATCGTTTCGTATGATGTTGAAAGTTTGTTCACGAATATTCCACTTAAGGAAACCATTAACATAACAACTGATTTATTTTTTAAAGATAAAATTAACTCAAAATGTTTTTCAAAAATTCAGTTTAAAAAATAACTTTAGATTTCCACATCCGGTTCACATTTTTTATTTGACGGAGAATATTACGATCAAACGGATGGTGTTGCTATGGGTTCTCCTTTAGTGCCCATCTTAACTAATATTTTCGTCGCATTTCATGAACAAACATGGATCAATAACTGCTCCTTGACGGCACCATTATGTTATAAACGGTATGTGGATGATATAATTGCCATTTCTAATTCTGAACATGAAGCTCAAGAATTTTTCAAACACCTCAATAAACAACATAAAAATTTGAAATTTACTATGGAAAAAGAACAAGATAACCAGATTGTCTTTTTAGATGTACTATTAAAAAAATCCAATTCATTATTGACTTCAGTTTATCACAAAAAAACATATACAGGTCTTTTACAAAAAATTTTAAGTTTTATTCCTTCTTGCTACAAACTTGGACTTGTTCGTTTTTGATTGATCGTACATTTAAAATTAATAATACTTGGGTTGGTTTTGATAAAGATGTTAAGCATCTATCATTACTTTTTACTAAATAATAATTTTCCACAAAAAATTATTGACTCTGAAATTAAGTCCTATATTGATAAGAAAATGAACCCATCTGTTTCTAACATTGTTAATAGCTTAAATATAATTACTTTAAGCTTCTATACATTGGAATGTACTCTAATTATACTAAAATGAAAATTTCAAAAATTTATTCATAAATATTGCAAGGATGTTTTAATAAAATTAATTTTCACTACTTATAAAATACAAGATTATTTTTGCTTAAAAGAGTCACTAACAATCACTTAAAAGAGTCACCTAAATTGCTTAAATCTCATGTTGTCTATAAATTTTCTTGCGCTGGCTGTAGTGCCAGTTATATTGGAGAAACCTCCAGACATTTGGCAACTAGAATAAATAAGCACCTTAAAAGTGATAAACAATCTCATATATTTAAACACTTAAACTTATCTGTTAATAAATATCAATCAATCAATCAATTAATCAATTGCAAAAATCTGGCTAACTGTGATTCTTTTGAGATTTTAGATAATGCCCCAACCAAACACAAATTAAAGATAAAAGAAGCTCTCCACATTAAACGGGAAAGTCCCTCACTTAATACAATATGCTATAAACTTATCTATTTAATTTTACTGTCAGTTTATCATTATTACTAATTTTTTTTTTGACAGTAAGTTATTTTGATTGGTTATTTACCGAGCTATTTTCTAATAAATATATTGGTTCATTATTTAAATTTTTGTCCGTTATTATTTCTCTGTAAAAACTTTTATTTTTTAATAATTATTTTAGAATTTTATTATTGCAAAATAATCTTTTGAAAATGTAAACAAAATTTTACGAAACAATTCAAAAATAATGAACATCGTGTAATTTTCAAAAATAATTACTTATTTTATACTATTACGACGATCACAATATATATATATATATATATATATATATATATATATATATATATATATATATATATATATATATATATATATATATATATATATATATATATATATATATATATATATATATATATATATATATATATATATATATATATATATATATTTATATATATATATATATATATATATATATATAATAAAATTCTAAAATAATTATTAAAAAATAAAAGTTTTTACAGAGAAATAATAACGGACAAAAATTTAGATAATGAACCAATATATTTATTAGAAAATAGCTCGGTATATATATATATATATATATATATATATATATATATATATATATATATATATATATATATATATATATATATATATATATATATATATATATATATACATATATATATATATATATACATATATATATATATATATATATGTATATATATATATATATATATATATATATATATATATATATATATATATATATATATCAAGCAAAAAGTTCTTCTTTATTTGATTACCGTTGCCTGGAGAAACAAGAGAATTTTCTTGTTGCTATGAAAACAATTTTTGTCGGCCACGGTATTTCTTAAATAGATTAGCGGAAGAAAAAATCAGCATCGAAATAAATTATCCATAACAGTTTTCTTAGAATCTTCGATCCATATAGTCTAGAAATATATATTTAGTTTATAAATTTATTAGAGCTGTTTCAAAATTGATAACTAGAATTAAGGTAAGTGGATCTGTTTTTTTCCATAGATTTAATAACGTAAAATTGTTAGCTATAAAAATTTTTTTACTACAGTAATAAACACGTGTGCAACTGTATATATAATACACATACGTATGTAAAAGCCATGTAAAACTGTATATTTATTTACATGAGTACATTGTATTTAATAATAATTTTTTACATAGTTTATGTTTAAGTTTTAAATTATTACAATATCATGTATGATAGATGTCAGTTTGTTTAGGCAGCTAAGTACTGAAAGCTTTCAATTTTAATTTGATGAAGTGAGAATTTTTTAGTAGAAAATTTTATAAGATAATTTACTTAATTATCATTTTAATTGTTTTTATTGCTCCTAATAGTTGTATGCGAGTTATATACTATGTTAACATTAGACATTTAAATGATGTTTAGATAATGAAGAAAGTATAAACTATAATTTAAGATTATAGTTTATACTTTCTTCAACATCTAACTGGAGCAATTAGATGACAAAAAGTCTTACCATCAACCCCTCCATGAAATATAAAATGATCTTAGACAAGCTACAGATTCCTGGCTCATTAATTGTAACTCAAATTAATTGTTTTTTTTATAATAAAGGAGCAATTGTGGTTGAATTTCATAATGGTAAAAACAAAAACAAATAAATATCAACATTAAAAAATGCTAGTCAATAACTTATCAAGGCCTATATACATGTGTGTGTGTATATATATATATATATATATATATATATATATATATATATATATATATATATATATATATATATATATATATATATATATATATATTTATATATATATATATATATATATATATATATATATATATATATATATATATATATATATATCATATTGTATATTGAGCAATGTGTCAATGCTCATTTGTAAGTGATTGACACTGTACTCACGGCAGCCATTGCAACCGAGGTAATGATGAGAAAGAGTGGCCAAAGTGATTAGGTTGCAACGTTTCTGAAGCAAAGGACTGTGGTTCAAATTCCACCATTTGTCCCCCACCCCCTCCTTTTTTTTTTATTCTTTTTCAATTTTTTCAAACACAAAATTAAACACTGTTAAAGTTCTATAGATATTATATACATAACATATATAAAGATATCATATACTTTAACAACCGAAAGGAAAAGAATTTTTATATATCCTATTTGCCTGAGTCTTTTGTTTATTAAATAGTGTTAAAACTTTTATAAGCAATGATCCTTAGCGGCTGAAGTGGTTAGCTTGTAGAGTTTCTGGAGTGCATTGTTGTGATTCAACTCCTACCACTTGGCCATTAATTTTTTTTTCTTTTTAATTTTTTTAAATAAAAAATAAAATATTTTTGAAGTTCTATAGATATTATATACATAACATGTTAATAAGATATAACATATTAATAAGATATACTATAACAAACAACAAGGAGAGAATTTTTAAAAAAGCCAAAAATTTTCAAAAACATCCAAACACCATAAGAAATTTGTTGCGCATATGTTATGATAGTGTTACTTATGTCATAAGTAACACTATCATAATGTGCTCAGGTAATTAGCCCTAATAAGCTCTGAAACTTAATTAAAAAAAAATAAGCCTGTTCTGCTACTCCAGAAGGTGCTAATGTGGTGCCAAAAAAAAATTAAAAAATAGTCTTTAGTTAGCAAAAACTTTAAAACCTTGTTTTAATGACTGAAAGTTTTTTTTTGCTCTATATATTTTTTTTCTATAAATATTTACTGCCAGATTGAAAAAAATTAAAATGTATTATGTTAAAGGGTGGGTTTGAACCAACTCAAAGTGTTGACAGGGAATTAAACTGCTAAACTATCAAAATTATGCATGTAAGAGAAAAACAAACCATTTTATAAATCTCTTATGCTCTTTGTATGTGAAAAAGATGCGCATGTTAATTTTTTTCCTCTTTAAGTTTTTTTTAATAAATTGTTTTATTAAAAAAAATTTCTACTGTTGACTAAAAAGTATTGAAGTTAATAAGGAATAAGTATAGAAATGATTAATGCGGAATAGATAAATATATAGATCGTGTGGAATAGATAAGTATATAGATGGTAAAGATCTGTATTTTACTGGTCCAGACAGCTAGAATATATATATATATATATATATATATATATATATATATATATATATATTATATATATATATATATATATATATATATATATATATATATATATATATATATATATATATATATATATATAGATATATATATATAGATATATATATATACATATATATATACATATATATATATATATATATA
>NC_061163.1:50307998-50357998 GCF_022113875.1 Hydra vulgaris
TTAGTTCATATAGAACACATTTCTCTGCAGCAGAATAATATAAGTTGTCTTGATGGCCTAGAGCTTCTCAAAGAAACCAATATAAAGTCATTGACTTTGCAAGAAAATCCAGTATCCCTTCAGCCTGACTACCGAAAAAGGTATTTTTTTTAAGTTAGAAATCTTTTAAATTGTTATAAAGTTATCTTTTAAATTGTTAATTGTTTCCATGGCAACATAATTTAGTTAGCCCAAACCATTTATTGTTAAACCAACACATTGTTATAGTTAGTTGGTGTTACATAAACTACTTAGTGGTATCAATGGCTAGCGTCATGCATGTTTTATTAGGCAGTGTTTTTTGTTTTACCTGCTAGAAAGTGTTAAAAAATGTTTATAATTATAAAAACAATTGACTGATCCCACTATAGATAAATTTTGCAATGCATTGTGGTAAATGTATGCGAAATAATAAATAAATTTAGTCAGTCTATCAAGAGTTGTTGTTTGCTATAAATTAAAAATGTATCAAGCAACTTATTCTTCACTGCCAAAAAGTGTTTATAGTGAAATCTCTAACAAAGAGTTTAATATCGATAAAGAATAAAATATTTCTCTCAAAGTAAAGGAATGGACAACGGATATTTCAACTTTACCTCCAATATCACATGAAATCTTATACAAGTATATGGTGGCCGAAACTATATCAAAAGATAAAATGCATAAGGGTGCTATTAAACACAAAATTCAAGGATACCAACTTTATAAAGAGTCCTATGTTAAAAGAGTTCGTATTAAAGCTGATGTTCAAGCTGGAAACAAATCTTTATATTTAATCAAGTCTTTTTTTTTTTTTTTTTTTAATTTTTTTTTATTTAGGTGCCCCAAGAAGTACTTACGGACTTATCACAGAGCACCGCCGATGAGCATTTAATTGGAAGTTCACGCCTCCTTCCTAACCGATGTTGCAAAACTTGCCCAGAGGTGGGGTTTGAACCACGGACCCTTTGTTTCTGAGGCAAGTGTGCTACCACTGCGCCATGGCTGCTTCAGTGTCTTCAGTGTCAGCATCCATGAAAAAAATCACATACGATGTAAATGCACACCTCTGCAAAAACATTGGAAAGGTAATTTATGTTGTAAAACTGGAGCTGGAGGATGTTTGTAAGCACGTGGCAGCAACCTTGTATCAACTTGTGGATTTCAAGGAACTTAATATAAAAAGTGTCCCAGATGACAAAGTTTGTACAGATTTATTACAGCAATGACATGTCCCTGGTGAATCTATGAAAAGTTCTGAAGCTATACTATTTTCAAACCTTGTATTTGAAAAAGCAGATGCTTCAAAGGATATTAAAAAGTCTCGTAAACGACCACTGGTCTTTGGTCAGCGAAAGTTTTGTGCTACACCAATATTTCAACATCAAGATGAGCATTTAAAAACTTTCTGTTCGAGACAGTTTAAAATCTCCTGCATGTAAATGGGGTATTGACAATGAAATTGTGGTCATAAAAAAATATGAAGACCGCTTCCAGTGTCAGGTTATTTCGTGTGGTTTATTTGTTAATCCTAAATGGTATTGGCTTGCTTGCAGTCTTGATGGGTTAGTTTTTGATGATAAAGTCTTAAAACTAGTCGAGGTAAAGTGCCCTTTTAGTAAAAAGGATATATCTATTTCTTTGGCACTGTGCATATAAAACTGACAATCAGTTTTATATGCACATTGTTGATGGAAATCCAAATTAAATTGTCAATATTACTACCAGTGTCAAGGTCTTATGGCTATAACACAAGTGGATTTTATTGATTTCATTGTTTGGACACAAAAGGACATGTTTGTGGAGAAAATTGAGTTTGATAAAGACAGATGGGATTATTTTATTTTGCCTACACTTACAAAGTTTTATTTTGAGTTTATGTCTGCTGGTATTTTTAAAACTTAATAAATATTTTAAACTTAATTGAATTATCAAAACTTAAATAAATATTTAAAACCATTATCTTTTATTTAGTATTTTTTTCCATATCTCTGTCTTTGAAAATAATAAGAAAAAACTTTTTTATTATAAACATGTGAAAGAAAGTAAAAACTTTCTTAATATAAACATTTTGTTTTAAAGAATTTTGACACACAATAAATATTTCCTGGTCTTTTTTCTAATATAACTGGACGATTAGACCAGTAAAATAGATTAAATAATATATTTATTCTATTTGTTGAATCAACCACTCTTTCCATTCTTTGATGGTACATTTTAATCAATTTTATCTTAGTTTAAATTTTTTTAAAATCTAATCATTGTTTTGCTGCGGCATACATTTACCACAATATGCATTGCAACAGATATCAACAGTGGGAACGGTCAATTGAATTATCACTCGCATTTCTTCCTCGAGTCATCAAAATGTCTACGATTTAATCGCCATTGTATAAAAATTGGGTTTACCCATTGAGTTACTCGTACAGGCAACCTAATCCCAGTTTTTAACCGACCTTAATGTTTTCTACCTAGCAATGCATTGAACTGCAAATTTATAACTGTTGGTTTACCAAAGTATTTTTCTAGGAAAATTTGGATTTTAACGCAGTTATGACAATTTTTCAATTTCACTAACACGATTTATTTTTGTAATAACTTACAAAATATCATTCAGTATAAATATATTTATATTTATATATATATTTTTTAAAACCTTATTATTAACAAAAAAAGTTAATCAACAGTCGACAAGTTTTTTTGTTCTTAATAAATTTTTAATAAGATCTAAAAAAATGTTCAATTAAATATTTAAATTATTAAAGTAAAAACGTATCCTACGGATTTTGCTAAGGTTTTTGCATCTTTTTATCACCAAGGTGAAAATCATAATTGCAATCAGAACTACATGATTTTTAAAATATTTTTTTTTAATAGGGTATTTGCGCTGCTACCAAATCTTGTTTTACTCGATGATTTGCCTCGCACACCCGCCGATTATGATGCGCCAAAACATTCGTGTCGATTATTTTAATGACTTTATTTTTAATAATATATAACTGTATATAAATTATTCTTTCTGTAGTAAATTCGTTTGTAAATAGTAATTTTATAATATATTTATTTTTACTAATAATAACGCCGATTTCCATTTTTTTTTAATTTTATTTACAAGTATAGACAAAATGTTAATTTACATTTAAAATAATTCAAATTAGTTACAAATATTATGCATACTATTTAAATAACAGGTTCATTTTATTGGTAACAGAAAAAGTAGAAATGATGTTTTACAAAATTCTTTGTATAGGGAAGGGGGAAGGGGAGAGTTGTACCAAATAAATCTTGTACTAAAGATACTTTAAAATATAAACTTAGAAACCAATGATGAATTTTAGTCATTACAAATAATTTTTCCTTATACAACTTTCTTTCAAGGTCAGCGTAAGCACTACAGCAGCGCCGGTGGGGTGGTAAATTAAAACTCCAGGAAGTTAGGACTTCGAATTCTGAAATTACCGGTAAAATTAGACGTCATGAGTCAATTTCCCGAGTAATCAGAGCGGTAATTTAGGACTTTAAAAAATCACTGGTCGCAATCGATTACTTTGAAGTCATTCAAATTTCATTATATCTAAGTCATTCACATTTAAAATGTTTTGAGAAGTCTTTATTGATCATTTTAAAAAGAGATTATATAACGCAAAATATACAAAAATTATAAAAAAAAGCTATAGTTTGATTTTTGGCAAAAGGAAGGTCTCGCATAGAAAAAGAAACGTGTGACAAAATATTGCTGCTGATGTTTGAATATGTTAAGGTGGCAGACCACTAATAATAAAATCCTTCAAAAATTACGTTTTGGATATTTTCAAATTAAAATTGATTAAAATTTCAATGACAAAATTAAAAAATTTTTTGATTTTAAAAATATAATCCCAGAAACCTCATTTCGTTGCAGTAATGATCTCAAAAGCTATTTGTGCTATTAACTTGAAATTTTCTAAATTTACTTTAAATATAATAAAGAAAATCCTGTACTTAATTCAAATAATTGAACCCGTCATTTCGAAATGGGCACAAGTCACACTTTTTTCAAATTTCACTTTTTAATGGAATTTTATTTATTCAAGTGTTTTACATATTCCCTTTGAAGGAGAAACATTTTCATATGCCACAAGTCAACTTTAAATACAAATGAAAATTAAAGTCTGTTTGAAAATGGCACAAGTCCCGGACTTATGCCTTTTTCAAGTGAAACGAAGTGCAACTGTAGTGACGTAATTTCACTTTATTTGTAACAAAAATGGAAAATCGCGAACTTGCTGAAAATGCGTATAGATCTAGAAAAAGAGTGTCTGGTATAAGAAACTGGAAATTATAAACACGAAAAAATAAAAAAAGCCAAAATTGCTAGAGAAACAGGTCAATTTTTTGTTCTTTAGAGTATGATACTCGTTCTCAAATTTATGCTTATTTACTCATGTTTTACCACCAATAATTGGAGGTAAAACATCTTGATATATAATTATTATAATATAACCTCAATAATTCTATTTATTTACAGATGTAATTCAAAGAATTACATCTGTAAATAAATAGAATTATTATGTATAGAGCTTGTATCTGAAGATTTTACAGAAAGTACAATTCAGTTTGTTAATAAACTTGATTGTAAAAATGTATAGAGCTTGTATCTGAAGATTTTATAGAAAGTACAATTCAGTTTGTTAATAAATTTGATTGTAAAAATGCTTAAGACACATACTTGCAGTCATTGATTGAAATGAGCGAAATAGAGAGAAGATGGTTTAGATCTAAAGAACCTAAGAAAAAAGGTTTTTTTTTTTTTTATTTATCACATTAAGATAAGAAAAGTACGCAAGAAAGCTTTTTGCTGTATGCATGGAATTTTTATGAAACAAGTTAGACGTTTATGCATTTTATTAAAAAAAAAGAGCAGCCTATAGATTACAGAGGTAAATCTCTGTGATCACGATGCAACACATTACCTGGAGATACATTAACAAAAGTACGGGAGCATATCCAAACGAATTATGCACCTTTGTACTGAATTATATTTTTAAAAATATTGGCAACGAAGCCAAAGAACTACACTTATTTTCTTATGGTTGTGCAGGCCAAAACAGAAATCATGCCTTGGTCCGAATACTTTTATCACTGGTAGCTGAACTAGATAGCAATATAAATGAGATACAATATTGCATACCAAAAAGAGGTCACTCATTCTTGCCAAACGATAGAATGTTTGGAACAGCAAACGACATTCAAAAAAATGATCGGATTTACACACCAACGATGTAAAATTTGTGGATTCCGTTGTGCTATTTGTGGATTCCTATGGAAAAGGAGTACCCAAGGACAAAAAACTTACTTTTGGTATTTCTAAAATTTCACATTTTACATTCTCTAATACCACAGCAGGTTTAGTGAAAATATGTGAATCCATAGATTGCTTAGTCAGTTATAATTTCCAGCTATTACAAAGGGTGGGTACCCGGTCAACCTTACCATTAAGTAGTACTCCTGCATATGTTGGAAAAAAACCTATCAATGAAAAAAATATATCAGATTTCAAAAAAATATGAAAAAATATATTCCATATTCAATAGAAGAGTACCAAAACTTCAATACAAAGGTTTTTGCTTCGCCAACAACTTCGGCAAACAATGAATTCCAAGAAATAAGTGATGATTACCTAACAATAAATGTTTTTGTGTAATAATAGCTAAATCATTATTATTCTGATAATCTTTTTTATATACAAAAAAGCGTTTTTTTCTGATAATGGTTTTTTATATACAAAAAAGCGTTCATTCCGAAAAAGACATAAGTCCATAAATTTAAATTAGAAATATATGTTACATATTATTTTTTTATAACAAATAAAACTCTAAAAACTTATGTATAACTTTTATATATCTACTGTTATCTTTAGTTTCTTTTGCCCCATAGACTTTTTTTTTAATAAAGTTATTTTTGTTGATCCTGAAAAGTTTGAATAAATGGACTTGTGCCCTTTTCGAAATGATGGGTTCAATTATTTAGAACAGATTTTCTATAAGAAAAACACTTAAAGATCAAAAAGCAAGGCGTTTTTGACCATATTTGAACTATAAAATCTTTGGAAAAAAACAAACCTTTTGACGAATAAAGTTATGAAGTAAAAGAAGAGCAAATTATAAAAAAAAACGTTTTAAAAGATCAGTTACAACCGAAAGAGAGAGAATAATATATTCAAAGTTTTATTAAAATAAAGATTAAATCTCACTTATGATTTGTAATTAAGTTTAAAACTTAGTCAATTAAAAACTATATCAGTTTATTTCAATAGTTTTTACTTACTAAATAAATATCAAGTATATATAAACAAAAGTTATTATGCACCATAATAGATGTCCTCATTATATTTTTTTTTTTCAAAACTTTTTTTCAGAACTTCTTTGCTTGCAGCATTCATGCTAGCTTTAGCTATGTAAGCGTAAATGTTATAATTTCCTAGTTAAACAATTTAAAAAATTTCTTTATGGGATCAGACGTTCAGATGTTCGTAAAAACACAAAATTTTTCTATACTATGTTATTATTTACCAATTTCTCAAAAAAAATAATATTGTACATATAAACATCAAAGTTCATTTCTGCTGGTTTGCATATAGTTTTGGTAGAACATTAGGAGGCAGTGTTATAAACCCAAGGCGATCTATACTAAAGGCCTATTCATCGTGCAACCGTAAGCCGTGACTGGGGGCCTATTATTTTGTCAAAATATAACTGTTAATGAGTTTAATTAGTTTATTTAGAAATATTTATATTAAAATGTAATAAAAAATTAAAATTTTAAATTAAAAAAAAAAAATAATAATACAAAGAAAATTTTTGCATATATTTTAACAACAACAGATACAAATTCATTCTTTTCTTAACAAATTTATGATTACTTTAAAACTTTTAATACAGGTTCTTTATTAGATCTTGGTGTAATTTGTACGCAAAAATTGTTTAAAAATATATTAGCAAATGTTGCAATGTTTTTGATTAATCTCAAAATAGTAAAATTCAGACACCAGCGAAAAGATGTTACTTAAAGACTTACGACAAAATTTATCTTTTATCGAATGAAATAAAACAAAACAAAAAAACCATTGGCAAAAATCGTCCAGTGGAATTTTAAGATCACCACGATCTATAGACTTGAGGTACTCACCAAACTTTTCATAATAAAGTAATGTTTGATTGAACCAATAGTTTTCATTATATTCATTTCTATATAC
Source organism: Hydra vulgaris (assembly GCF_022113875.1). NCBI lineage: Eukaryota > Metazoa > Cnidaria > Hydrozoa > Anthoathecata > Hydridae > Hydra > Hydra vulgaris. The sequence goes on from NC_061163.1 coordinate 50,315,251, forward strand.
ATAACCAGCAATATAAATCAAAGACATTTTAGTAGTATCAGATATTGGTAACTCTAGTTTTTCTAAATTGGCAAATATTTTACTACCTGCTTCACATAAAACAAATGCACAAGAAGCACACTCATGACCTGAACTAAAATCATACGAAAATAATCAAACGAGCTAAAATCAAAAGAATCTATGCTAATATTTAAAGATAACAACAGTGATAAGTGATTCATATGCAATTTTTTAATAATTTTTTGAACATTTATAATTTAGACACCCCCGGAACCTTGTCTCAATTTCCCAAATTCTTTTTCTAAGTAGTCACTTGTAAACATACCAAGAAGAACGTAATCATGGCTTGTTGCTAATAAATATTTACATTGCTCAACAATATCATAGCGTTTATGGTGAATTGAAGCAGTTATCTAATGATAAATGCTTCACTCTTTTGCCATTTTTACAACACATATCAAGAGCCATGTCACCAAATTTAAGTAGAGTATTAAGACGGCAATCATCCGGCAATCATCAGGACTACAAATAGGTGCTTCTAGTGAATGATTGTGTCTCACATCAGCTTCACGACCTTTCACATTCAAAATTTTCCATCAGGTTATTACTTTATTTATAAATATTGCAATATCCTTAGAATTTAAAATTAATCGAGAATAGGTCAACAAGGCGTGATATGTCTTATCTAAAAAAACTTTAAGGCAAGTAGATACATTTCGCCTTTCAATTGGCTTGGAAGTTATTGCAATTTCATTCAAGTCTGACAATTTGACTAACTTTTCTGATTCTAATTGATATAAGCATTTAAGGTGCTCCAATTTAGCTGTTCTTTGAATACCATTATCACTGTACTCTACTTCCCCAGTTTTTTCTATAAGCCATAGGTTCCTAATGTTTTTTAAAAGATGAACAAAGTCAAACAGTAAATACATCTCATCTTCCGTTTTCCGAGGTTTTTCTGGAATACAGGAATTATCTTTTTTCGGATATTTCCGGAATTCCGAATATTTTTTAAATTTTTTTTATTTTCCGGATAGTTAAATAGTTTTCAAAAATACAATTTATAATTTTTTCCTGTTTATTACTGTCATCAAATGAAACAGTAACAAGTATATATAAACAGTAAATTTGTTGTCCATAAATTACGGAACGCTATATTTAGTTAAAAAACAAAGCCAAAAAGATTAAAAGATTTCCCTCGCAGAATAAATCAAAAATTCATAAGCATTTTAATTAAAGTTTAATAAAAGTTCCAACGCAAAAGAACGAATGATCTCCTACTTTTAAAATAAAATTAGCGGTGCGTGTCAAACTCTTCTCTTTTGTAAAAAAATTGTAAATTTACATTTTTTAAATAGCTCTTTTAGCTATTAGCAAAGAGATTTCTTTTTTTATTGTTTTAAAACTTTTTTTTTTAGTAAATCACTTCGCTTATGGACTCAAACTTTTCTCAGTTTGTTTGTCGGTGGTTCAAAATTTATTGCATCATTATTTCGCTTTCTGTCCAGTCGTACCATTGCAAGTCTCTTTTCGTATACACTTTTCGAAAGTATCATTTTTTCGCATAATTTCTTATTAATTGGCGACTTTAAAAAGTTTTGACGATGGTATTGAGATATAGAGTTGCTTTTTTTTGAACGCAAATCAAATTTAACTGTTTGAATTGCCGAAAACGTTTCTACATTAAGACGGGTTGTCTTCTTGTTTATGACATGATTCATGGTACTAGTAAAGAAAAAGAAATAAATAGTTTAAAGAAATTTTTCTTCGTTTTTGATTTACCTGAACTACTATAATATAATTATGTTATAATAATTATTTAATTAAATTAGTAATAATATTATAAATAGTATTTCAAATACTATTTATAATATTATTACTAATTTAATTAAATAATTAATTAAAAAAGTACTTTTAAATTACAACATGAAGCTCTCAGTTCAAAAAAGTTACCTGAACGATTGTTCTATCATAGGTCCAGGAAATATTGACAAACAAGCTTTAATAACCTTGGTAAGTAAGTTGTATCGGTTCAATACAAAACCTCGGACCACCATTGATCAAGTCTTTTTCCTTTTACTGCTGGTAAGTCTTTAGCGAGATGAAACGCAACAACTTCCCTGTCAAATAAGTCTGCTTCGTCAATTTTTATAATGTTAGGAAAAAATTCTTTCAGCTTCTACGTCATTCGACACGCAACTGTACTTCCAACATACGTTGGATCAATAGAGGATAGTAGTTTTAATAACTCGTTCGATAAAGGAATCTTTTTTTGCATATACTTTGCACCATCGAGAAATGCTCTTTTAACATGCGACTCAAACTCTGTTCGGATAGGATCATCAAGTCTATATTATTTAAAAGATTTTCGTTACTTTTCTCGTTAAATTATATTTCAAAAATAACATAAGTTTATTGATTATTTTTTAATATCACAATAGGCTTTGAATATCACAAGTCGCGTATATAAAAATCGAATTAATTAATATTATTAGTGTTTTGCTTTAGTTAATACAAATTTACTAACCTAAATTTGAGAAGAGCTGTGTTTGTGTTTTTGCCAATGTACCAATCTTTTTGAATTTTGTGAAATTTGAAGTGTGTTACGTCAAGCGTTGTTAGTTTTTTACCCGATGCGTCCTTAATTAGTTCTAGCTTCATAAAGCAGCCTAAAAAAGATTTAACCACTGATTTTAGCTCATCGTATAAAATGTGAATCTTCGGTTCTTTTTGTTCAAATATTAAAAAAAATGACTTGAAAATCGGGAGGATTGCAATATAAAAGTTAGCATGCAGCTCGGTTTTTCTTCGCTTGTAGAAAAGTTTGCTTACTATTCTTTTCTTTCTTTCTTTTCCAGCTTCAGTTAAAGACTTTTTTTTGCGTTTAGCGCCAATTGAGTATATCCTTTTTTTTACACCATTTGACAAATTCTAAAAATATAAAATTTCACGAATAAAACATTATATATACACAGAAAAGTTTTTTTTCGCAGTTTTTGACGTTTTTAAATTTTTACCTCCGTTAGTTTTTCATAATCATCCATGTAGATAGTTTGTTCCTCTTTCTTTAACCAAAAAAAGTACAAAACGCTAAGAGCAGGAAAAAGTGCCATGTTACACTCAATAGCATCAAACGTTGATAACCAACGGTGATCAATATGGTCAGGTGGCATTCGATAGTTTACACCTAAATAACCACATATTTCACTTAAATAGTTTCGAATGTCAGGGCTCCGTTTTAGGTCATTGTGAACATCTTTACAGAAATACTTAATATACTTTTCAAATGGTGCCAAGAATCTTTTAACAGTGTTATGCATATGATGACACATGTCTCCGTCAATATCTAAAAGATGAGGGACATGTAGCCTTAAAAGGTCTCAAAACCTATTTTTTTACCGCGCATGTAATTGGTCGAGTCAGAAAAGTTCGAAATTAAATTATCAGTTGGTATTTCATCATGTAAAAAAAGGCTTTTTATGTAATCAAATAATGTTTTTGCATTAATTACTGTAAAAGATTTTGAATGGTAATGCTGTACAACTAATAACATTTGGTTTTCAGAGTAATATGATACCAAGATAGAGAAAACTTTTTCGTGTGTATTGTTTAAACACTCATCAACATTTATTGAAAAGTACGATTTACGTAAATCTTTTTTTATATTGTCAGCAATATGTGCAGCTAAGCCGTGTCGTAGCTTGTAAGAAGCTGTACATCCAGCCATACTCAACGAGGTTAAAACTTTATTGTCTTTGGCAAGCACTTGCAATAATCTTATTATTGCAGGTGTGAGACAAAATGGTAGTGAATGTTCAGCAACAAAAGAAAGAACCATCGCTTCAGCATGTGCTATCCGATCTTCTATTCCTACAGATTTTTTTACAGAACTTTCTATTTTACTTGCACATGCTTGCTCATCATGAACATTTGGAGCAGTGCCGTATGGTAAAGTACAAGTAGTTACAACTTTGTTTTTTGTAAATATCGACGAGAGAGTAGTGTTGGTTTGTGCAATATTTATTTTTTCTTTGTGCAATTTATTTTTAGAGTGGTTTTTTAAGTCTTTTTTACCGCTATTTTTAAAGGACAAAAGTACGTTACAAATGCTGCAAAGAACTTTTCCAGGAATATTTATCTTGCGAATATAATCAGATAAGAAAGTTCCATTTTTGTCTTTTTCTTCTAACCTAGACCAGCGAAAAGTATTCTTTATTCCAACTTCTAATTCTTGTAAACTTGTGCATTCACTTCTTTGTAATTCTTTAAAAATAGCCATTTTGAAAAAAATTTTGATATTTTAAAATAATTTACTATTTATAAACAAGTGGTACTTGTTTATAAATAGTAGTACTCAGTTGTGGTACACAACTGAGTACTACTATTTATAAACAAGTACCACTGACTTTTTTCTAACACTGGAGATGATAATTAAAAGATAAATAATTAAAATGCTTTTTAAGTGAATTTAAGGACATATGAATGAATGGACGTTTAATGCGTTGTTTAACAGGTACACCGCTGCAGGTAACGGCTGTGACATTGGGAATACTTTTATTTTATTATTTTTTAAATGACGACTGTCTGTAATATTCACACAAAAACTTTATAAAGTATTGTAATTAATTTACATTTACTGTAACTGTATAAGTAAAATTTAAATTATATATATATAATTTATACATAAAGTTTATAAGTATATGTATAAATTATATGTATAAGAATAAACGGTACTCGTAAATAAAAATTTTGTTACGAAAGCTGTGAGCAAGGTTTAAAAAAACGCAGCGGTGAGGCGTACGCTTTTTTAAACCTTGACTATTATCAAGTTTTAAAATTTTTTGCAAAAAGTGTACTCACCACTGCGTTTTTTTAAACCTTGTTGTGAGAGAAATCAGTTTTTAATTTCCGTCGTATAGGAGAAATATCGTTAAATTTAAATCCTTTAGATATTAGTAAAATCTAATTCTAAAGAGTAGTGAAACAATGTATAATTCGATCTACGAATGAGATATTTGGTTTGAACTTCAACTTGTAGAAAATTCTAATAATCTTACAGTTACTGTAATACCGTGGTGTATAACAGTGAAAGTGTTGACCGCATTGGAAAACAATTATACAGTAAAAACAAATTTAATTCACCCACACAGAACAGTAATAATAGAGATTTTAAATTTAACTCATTGCTATGTAAATTTTTTTTAAAAAAGCATCCTTTTATTCGGGGATCGTGTCCAGCCTGGAGTAAAAAGTGAAGTGAAAAATAGTAGATCAACCTACAGATTGGTGTCATCCAATAGTAGTGGTGAAAAAATCAAATGGACTATTTCGTATTTGTATTGATTTAACACAGTTAAACAAACACACCAAACGTGAATTCTATGAACTGCCAAGTGTAGACGATACATTGGCCCAACTTGGAAACAGATGTAAATATATGGCAAAGTTAGACTCTAACTCAGGATATTGGCAGTTACCAATAGATATTGAAAGTCACATTTACGACACCTTTTGGTCGGTTCTGCCCAACAAAGGGGCCATTTGGATTAACATCGCTCGCTAAAATTATTAGTAAAAAAATGGATTAAGTTATTGATGGTCTAAAAGGAGTGGTTAAAAGTATAGATGATTTCTTAGTTTTTCGAAATACAGAAATGGAATATAATGAAAACCTTGTAGCATTGCTAAATAGATTTGCTGAAAATGGAGTTACCCTTAATGCAGAGAAATGTTTATTCAATCAAACAGAAGTGGAGTTTTTAGGTCGTAAAATATCAGCACACATTTTAGGTCGTAAAATATCAGCACATAAAACCATTGACCAAATAAGTTAAAGCAATAAAAAATTTTCCGAAGCCAACAAACATTACGTCTTTACGTAGTTTTTTAGGCATGGCCCAGCAATTATCTAAATTCAATCCATCGCTTGCTAAAGTAGCCGAACCCTTGCGAGATCTTTTGAATTCTAAAACAGCATGGTTTTGGACTGAAAATCATACAAGAGCATTCAATGAGGTAAAAAACAGATTAACCAATCCACCCATTTACGCGCACTACGATGTTAAAAAGCCTGTAAAAGTAAGAACAGATGGAAGTTTATTAAATGGACTTATAGCGTAATATTTTACCAGAATCATAATGTATATACAAACCAATTGATTGTGCATCTAGGTTTCTTACGACAACTGAAAAAAATTGTTATCCGATCGAAATGGAAATGTTAGCAGTAACATGGGGGTGCACACGAATGTCTAAATATTTGTATGGTTTATCAAATTTTATATTAGAAACAGATCACAAGCCATTAGTTTCAATATTAAATTATCGTTCACATATCGATATGTCTCCAAGAATTTAACGTTTAAGAATGAAGTTATTAAGATTTTCATTTACTGCAGAGCATGTTGCTGGCAAGTCTATAACTGATGCAGGTGCAATGTCTTGTGCACCTGTACCTAATCCTACAAAAGAAGATGAGATTGCAGAAAATGATCTGAATTAATTCTATAATAAAAAGTATGCCTGCTACATAGAGTCGTTTAGAAGAGATTAAGCAAAAAACTGTGGAAGATAAACGTTTAAACCAATTGGAAGAAAGTATAATTTCTGGATGGCCAAATTCAAAAACTGTCCGGCAAATATCTAACCTTATTGGGATTTTGAAGATGAAATAGTTAAAATTAATGGACTCTTATTATATCAGAATAGAATAATAATCCTAGTTAGTATGCGGAGAGAAATTCTTTCAAAATTGCACAAAGGTCATTTAGGAATGGAGAAATGCAAAGGTCATGCACGTCAGAGTGTTTTTTGGCCATGTTTAAACAACCAAATTGAATAGTTAATTAGAAAGTGCGAGGCATGTATGAAGTATCTCCCATCAAAGCCAAAAGAACCTATGCTAACTCCTGATGTCCCAACACAGCCATGGCAAAAACTGGGAACTGATTTGTTTCAGTGGGCTAATAAAAACTATTTAATTATTGTCGATTATTATAGCTTGTGGACTGAGGTGTTTCTGCTTCCAAATACTGGATCAGCAAATGTTATACAAGCTTGCAAAGAATCTTTTTTCTAGAAATGGTATCCCTGAGGAATTAGTGTCAGATAATGGTACACAATATATTTCAAAAGTGTTTCGTCAATTCTCTCCACAGTGGCAATTTAAGCACATAACAAGTAGTCCTCACTATGCACAATCAAATGGTTTAGCAGAAGCAACTGTAAAGTCAGTAAAACTGTTGATAAAAAAATGTTTCATGTCGAATGAGGACATTTATAAAGGTATCTTAAATTTACGTAATACTCCAATAAAATGTGCTTTATCTCCAGCGGAACTATTACATGGACGTCAACTGAGAGATAATTTACCCAGGTTTCAATCTCAAAATAAGGAGCAGACGAAATATTCAAGAGAAATAGTCAAAAAGAGAGTTCAATCTAAAAAATACTATGATAAAATTTTGTTGCTTTTAAACCGTACGTTTATAGACAAGGTCAAACTGTTGCAATTCAAAACGAAGTAACTCGTGAATGTTATTTAATGTTGTTTTTAATCTTAACTTTTTTTTTTTTTTTTTTTTTGTTTTTAATCTTAATTTAAGTTAATTTTAATCTTAAATGTTGACTCGTGAGTCTTAGAGGTTAAATAATGAAATGTGTTGCCTCTAGATCATATGAAGTAAAATTAAATCACAATGGACATATTCTTTGTCGAAATTAGATTCAACTTAGAAAAGTTTACACTATATCGGCTCCAGGGGTGACTCGGGATAATGGGGCTATAATGCTCAGAAGACAAGCTATTCCGTCGCTTGAAGAATGCAATAGTGGTACAACGTCATCGGAAATGGAGAGCGAGAATAATATAATAGAAAGTCGTGGACGAAGAATAAAAAATAAAGTACCAATCGATAATGAAAATTTATGAATTAACTTAATTTCTTGACATTTATATTTATAGTTTGTTTATTAGGGACATGTGTCTTAATATTATACATGTATATATACGGCCCAATCTTATATAACGGTGCCAGTGTTATTATTATATTATGAACATTGACTAAACGTCAAGTGAATCAAATTGCTTTGAAGTGTTATTATTAGGTTTTTAAAAACATTGTATTTTGAGGCTCGTTTTCTTTTCAATTTAAAAAGCGCTTGTCAAAATTAATTATATTTTCTTTCAATTAAAAAAAAAAATCACTTTTTTAAATCTTTTGAATTTTGAATCACATGAATAAGCACATAAATCATTAACAATACCTCACCTTTTGTTTGACGTAGTTAAAATAAATTTAAAATTTTTATTTAAACTTTATCTAACGAACGATTAAACTTTTTTAGAAGGTTTTTTAGAGGGTTTCTTTTTTTTTTTTTTTTTTTTAATTTGGAAACGTGTAGATTTTTTTATAAAAGAAGAAGTTATATTGTAAATTAAGTTTAAAACATTTTAATATTTGTATTTAAGAAGTCTAGTGTTTTATTATTATTATTTCCTTGCGATTGAAGTATGCTCCGAAAATAGTTAAAATAAAATTCATTTATATTTTCCAAAAGTTGGTGGTTTACAGGTTATAAAATTTTCACTGAAAGAAGTTGGCAAGCAAAAGTGTCGGATAAATGTCGGTTTATTTTGTAAAATTACTACAAAAAAACCCGAAACGCTAAAAAATAAATAACACCCATGGGATTTAAGTTATGGAGGCGCCTCTGATCTGTAACAACGCGTTAAACGTTTATCTACTTGTATATCTTTGGAGAATGGAAGCGATACTTTATTATCCATTATGTATTTAAATGTATAAGTGCATGTCTAAAAAAGTTTACGCATTGTTTAATAGCTTTTAAATATAGTTTTCTACTTTTTCTCTGACTTCTTTTGCTTCTTATTATTGTTAAAACTTTATTATTACTATTTCTTTTTTGATGAAAAAATATGTAGTCTTTTATTCATAGATACGGTTAAACTGACGTAATATTATAGTAATATAAAAAAATCGAGGAGAGCACGCCCCCTTTGTTAACATCTTCCCTCCTTCTTAACATCTCTTTGTAAATTTCGGATTTTTTTCCGATATTATTAAAAAGTTTTCCGGATTTTTTCCGGATATTACAAAAAAGTTTTCCGGATTTTTTCCTGATATTAAAGGATAAAAAATTTCCGGATTTTTAAAATATGGTCAGGATAATCTATGGGAATAGTACGATATAACTTGAAAAATGCTTGGTTTACAATTGGATTGCAATCACAGATAACAATATTTACACTGCCAAGGTAATGATTTCATGCTGGAGTTTTTTTGTTCAAACAGAAAATTTTAACTTAATTTTGAAATTGGAATCATTTTATACAGAAATTTAGAACCAGGTTTAACACATACTATCTTCATTCTGACCACTGCGGCCGTGGCGCAGTGGTTAGAGCGTTTCTATAAGAAGGAGATCCAGGTTCGAAACGAGCTTTGGACATATTTTGCGTCACGGTAAGAAAGGAGGCGTTAACTTCCTGGTTAAATGCACTTCTTGTCGTGTTTTTCTTGTCAATGTTTTTCTTGTCACAGAGCTCACACGGTGCTCTGTGACAACAAAAACAAACTCTTAACACAGTTTTAGCCCATCATTTGAAGACTGAATATCGTTCCACCATGGTAAAGCATCATTTTATTGAGATATACGTTATCATAAATCATTATACAAACTTTTTGTTTTTCATCAATGTTTTTGAAAACTGAGTCTAAGAAACTAGCGTCATCAATTTTAAAAACCTTTGACGTTATGTGTGTCAAAGTACTAACTGATGGTAATTGAAAATTGTTTCTTAGTTTATTGTATAAAGAACGAAATGTTGAAAAATCTAACTACGTATAGTTGTATCTGATTCATTTTTTTTCCAATAAGCTTTGCAGACATACCTGATATTTGTTGCTGAATAATGTTTTTCTTATGATCTATTTCCATTATATTTAAAAAATTTAGTATTTCCTCAAACATAGACCAAGAATCAACAATATTTTTACGATTTTTACACAATCTTTTTGTAAATATATTATTTTTGACTGAAATAGATATTAAATGCTTAAATAATGAATACTATAAACCGGAAGAATTTAAGAGAAAAAAGCTTAACAAAGATTTAAACATTTTAAGTATAAATATACGGTCAATGAACAAAAATTTTGAATCATTTAAACATTTTTATTATTCTTAAAATTTTCTTTTTGACGTAATATGTATATCAGAAACTTGGGAAGATGCAAACTTGTCCATATCAGAAAATTCCCTATACAATTTAGTTTCATATAAAATGATAAGTCAACCACGTGAAAACAGCAAGGGAGGTGGCGTTGCAGTGTATATTCTTGATAAATTTGAATTTAAAAAAAACAGCACTTTTTCAAAAACAAATAAACATATTGAAACTTTGTGCATTGAAGTGTAAAATACTTCTGGTAAATCGTTTTTAATCTCCTCATTGTATCGACCGCCATGTGGTAAACAAGTTACCATGTGGTAAACAACTTCCTTAATATCTTAAAAACTTTTATGTCTCAAATGAGTAAACAAAACAAGCACGTTTTTTTTGCCGGAGATACAAATATGGACGCATTAACTTATGAAAAGTTTGCAAACATAAAAAACTTTTTCAATTTACTATTTGAATTTAATATAATACCCACCATATTTAAACTCACGCTCATTACTAATCAATCATCTTCTGTGATTGACAATATTTTAACAAACTGTTCCCTAAATACTAAATTTGAATCAGGACTCTTTATTGCAGACTTTTCTGATCATTTTCCCGTTTTCCATATTGCACGCGAAGTACTATCTAATATCGACAATAAAAAATGCTTTGTGACTTACAGAAATCTTTCTATAAAAAACTTAAATAATTTTAAAAACAAACTACAAGTAGAACAATGGGATAAAGTATACTCATCAACAGATCCTAACATTGCGTTTGACCATTTCTCAAACACATTGCAAAATATCTTTGATAATGTATGCCCGAAAATAACTACAGAAATAAAAAACAAAGAATATAAGAATCCATGGATGACAATAATTTTAATTAAAGCATCAAAAAGAAAACAAAAACTTTACGTAAAATTTTTGAAATTAAAAAATAAAGTAGATGAAAAAATATACAAAAATTATAAAAAGTTTTTTCAACATAGTATGAAAAAATAAGTTATTTTCCAAATCAGCTTGAAAAGCATAAATTCGACATCAAAAGGACTTGGGCTGTTATAGTCAGGACGCTACGTGTAATTTTTTTTTGGAAATGATGTGGACATTACAAAAACTAATTAAATAGTTCAAGGTTGATGTCCTAAATGAAAAAAACTTTACGGGCCATTCTGAAAATGCTTAATGGTCAAATTCGGGGCATTATTTGGTACTGATGACGTCACACTATAAATTTTTTTTAAAAGTCAAATTAAAAAATAAAAATTTATGTTAAAAGTTAGGTAAACTCGTTCTGAATAAAAAGTATCAATACCTCATGTACAGATTTTTAACAGGTAAGTAGTTATTGGACTCGAGGGTCCTTTTTGATGACGTGCTTACATAATGAAGAAATTGTATTTTGCGCGTATGTTTGTGTGTGTGCATGTATATATATATATATATATATATATATATATATATATATATATATATATATATATATATATATATATATATATATATAGGTCACAGAGGAAGGGGATTAAGGGGGAGGAGCAAGAAGCCGCGCTTCTCTTCCCCCTCCCCCTCCCCCAAAGTTTTATTGTTTTTAAATTTGGGGGGGGGGGTGCAAGATTTTTTTAATATGAGCATTATTTTTAATAAACACATTTATTCAATTTCAGAAAATTCTGAACTTGCATCAGAATCACTCGAGGAATATTCTGTCAAGCTATCGTAAGAATCATTTTTGTTTTCACAATACGAACAGCCGCACAACTCCGTACAACTTAATCCATGCAATCGACAAATACACACCCGTGTTTCACATTTTGACTTTTTACATGCGCAGGAAATTAACTGCAAAACATCTTCTGGGGCAGGTGGGATAAGCATCCATTCAACCTCAAGTTGGTTGCCAATTTCTTTCCACCCATGTCCATTAGGTTTTGGAATATCGGGATTTGCTTCCAACGATCGTTTAACAACTGCTGTTACATAGGAAACTCTCTTGCAGTGACACATAAGAGAATCCCGAGTAGGTGGAAGTTTTTGAGGTTCCGGAGCTTCTTTCTTGGCAATAAACTTTATGTATCTTCCTTCATTCGTATTATTGCATTTTAAGCCATATAATTGACATGTAAACTTCTCTATATACTCAAAATGGGTTGCATCAAAGGTAAAAGTGTCGCCAATCTTGGAAAAAATTGACTTGTACTCTTCAGACTCTCTCATTAGTTTGAAAAACTTTGCCTTACCGATCCCGTAAAAGGCACTTGTGTAATCGTTCCCGCTAAATGCATGAAGAGCAAGAAGAGCTTTACAACAATCAGTACCTAGCTTTGAGGCAATAATCTTTATATCAAGAATTCGTCTTGAATTACAAACGCCAATATCCACAAAAAAATGTATGGGAAGCTGATTTTGGAAGTACAAACCGTAAATAGCAATATCTGTATCAACCGTGTGAATGCAAACGCTATCAAAGCCAATAGATGCTGCGTGCTTAGAGCACAAGAATACTTTTGTATCAGCTTCTTCTTGATTTGTGTGCAGTGATTCAACTTCCTCGCTGGTAACCTTTAAATATTTATATTTATAAGATGCGTTACAAAAACAGAGATAACTCCTACCAAGGAATTATAAAGTACATCTAGTAATTTTTAAAGACAAGAGTTATACAAAAGATTTTTAGATCAGCGTAAACAAAAATTAAACTATTAGCTAACCTGACCACCAACCTCACATGTCAATTTATAAAAACGAGACTGCAAGTTTACAAAGAGAATATACCCAGTGAGTTTTAATGCAAACATTTCCGTATGTGACCAATCGTTTAGTAGAAATGTAATAAGATCGACCTTGTTGTCCGCATCTTGCATATATTTTTGCCATTGATTAGGTCTTGCTTGTTCTCTACGCTGAATCTTAAAATGTAGAGATCCTGATTTTTTTCTTCGAGCACGTTCGAATGATTTTATTGATCCTGGTTGGTATTGGTCAGTGACAAAATATATAGTGGAACCTTTAAGAATTAGATTTAAAATAAATTCTGAAATATCTCCAAAAGTTTTGAGCTTTATGTTAGCAAGCTGCTGCAGAATTGCCATTCCATCAAAAACATGTGCAGCATTTTGAGGAACCTGTGAAACAAATTCTTCAAAGTGCTCTCGATCCACCGAAGATTCTATTGCACCTAAAAAAGTTACATTATTATTTCAAGTCAAGCTGTTAATTGAACTAGATGATTTATTTGTAGGTATAAGTAAAATAAAGTTAAACTCACAAAGAAGATTCATTTTGTTTGTTTTCACAAAGCTACCATCAGGTAATCCTAATGCCCATGGAATGGGACTCAAAGAATAGCATAGTATTTGTTTCAAAGTTAGACCTTCTCTACTTTTCGCAATAACTAATAATCTCCCAAACATGCTTCGTTCTGATGTGATTGTGTACGATTTTTCTTTGACGTGATAAATTTTTTTCAGATTCAAATTTTTAAATGTTTGCAGGCGACACATTTTGATTGGAGCGTAAAAAGATACTGTCGAAGATTGAATGCGTTCTTTAAAAAACTTTTGGAACTCTGTTTCTCCGATGGATTGTGCATTCAATAAATGTTCTTCTAACTCATCAGGTGCTTCTATTCCAGAACAAATATTAACCAAAGAATCTCTTTGCTTGAAAGGACTTCCCCAATTTTTCATTAGCATCAACGCTCTCTCTACACATCCATTGTTGAAATCTTTTCTTGATGGTTTTAGATCTTTTGGTGATTGTTTTCTAGTTGTGATTCCTAAGTTATTTTGCAAAATTGAGATGCATTTTGAAACGGTATGACTTGTTAGTATCCAGCGTTGGATGGTTCCTTCACACGTACTATAACCTTTTATTCCCCCGCGGCATTTCTGATCGCGATTGATTGTTTGTTCAATGCATTGATCAGATGGAATTTTGTTAAATGTACCGCTCGTTCTTCTTACTGAAAAGTTTCCATCCCTGTTTTTAAAAAGATATAACATTATAAAGCAGTTATTTAAATGCATTTTTACAAATTTTAAACTCCAAATAAAAAAGTATTTTTAATACAAGCTTACATAAATTGTTGATAAACACTAGGATGAGTTTTAGGAAGTTGAGTCATTTCGGTCCAATAAAAAGTTAAGTAGCGAGAATAATTTGGATGATCATATGCAAAAAACCACGGTATCATTTGGCGTGTTGCCTCCAAATGAAGATTCCAGTTACCAACCTTCGTTGAACGTAGCAAAGCAAAAAAAATATTTAACATTTCGATAAAGGAAAACCAAAATGCGGAAGTTGGTCCGGAAATTTTTATATCTTTTAACACGTTTGAGTGGTCATCTACAGCTTTGCAGAAGTCATCATCAAACAACAATTTTAAATTGTCATAATTTGTCTAGAAAAAATAAAAATATAGTCATGGTATCAAAACCAAATTTCTAAAAAATAATCCATCTTATGTTACGGCGCAAATACTTACCTCCTTTAAACAGTTAATGATTTCAGGTGAAGAAGCGAAGTGATTCAATGAAGAAAGATTGTTTTCAATTAACCAACTTTCAAAATGTTTTATCCTCAACTGTGTCAGTGCATTGTACAGGTATTTATAAATTCGGACGGCACGGTTATAATGCTTTCCTTTCAAAATACGGTCCACAGAACTTTTACCTTTATAAAACACATATATAAATATTAGATACTTTTCACTTACTTGGTAAAAAGCAACATTTAACTACGTAATGTAATGTATGAAAATTTTGAATAAGTAAAAAATAACTAACCACATAATTCAGCTTCAATTATCCAATCTTGCAATCCTGCATCACTAAACCTTTTACCAATAACAGTTAGAAATATACAAGATATATGAAATACACCCATTCGGAGGACAATAAACCTTTTAAGATCAATGTAGCTAGGATTCATCAGAATTTCTACCGCTTTGGCATATATAGCTTGATCCACTACAACGTCAGTTTCTGTAAGACCAAGATTTTCGGCTTTAGCTTTGGAATGGAGCAGAACTTCAAGCACAGTGTTTAAGTTGGTAGGCGATGAGTTAATAGCTGGGAGATAGCTAATAGTGTGTATATCTTCAGGTGTCTTTTTAGGTGTAATTAGATAATTAAACCCCGTCCAACTAGGGATATGATCAGAAAAATAATATAGTAATGTCCAAAAAAAATCCAACTTCTCTGACACTTCCAGTAACTTAGTGTCTCTTGATATTGCGTTTGAATGACGTAAGTGATCTGGTTCTTCGCGATTATGCTTGACATACAGCGGCAACTGATTTTCAATTGCTTTAAAAGATCTTTCTCTGTCTCTTGTAACCTTTTCATTTACACGATCCTTGTGTACTTGATCAACTTGGTTTTGTAACTGAATAACAATGCCATTAGTAACGTGCATAGAGGTTCCGTTTAATGTTTCGGGATTTATGTCATTGTTGTCCCAGACGAAGGTCACGAATCTTGAGGGCTGGAGAACAGAAGGGCAAAAACTTTTTAAATTTTGATTTTGTATTGCATTTTGTGCAAGAGTTGTCTCTAAATAGTTTACTTCATCATAGGAAATTCCATGTCCTAATTTATTTAACCATTTGATCAATTCCTTTGACCCAGTTTTTCGTTTGGTACTTAAGCCAAGTAACACGTGTTTAGAGCATCGATGATCGCCGTTTGTTATATTATAAATTACATCTTCACAAAGAGAAGTTATTTTTACAAGCCCTTTGTTGCTCACTCTAGCACAAAATAGAACTTTTGCAAAAAGTCGACGGAGAAGAGGAGGAATTTTAGTCTTGACTCGTAGCAATTCGTCCTCATTAGGAGGCCAATCAAAGTATGTTTTTTCCATAGATAAAACCTCATTGCGAATCTCTTGGGCAACTTGATCAATAAGTTGTTCGATTGGTTTTGGATTATTCTTTTTTTCTAAGCGTTCAATTTTCTTTAAAAGAACTTCAATGATTTTTCCCTTCTCAATGGTATTGTTGTATAAAAAAGAATAGCCGTATTTTGGTGACCACAACTGAACAGACCCTTTAAATTGTGCAACAACAGAATCCTGCAAAGTCCTGCTATCTGGAATTTTTTCTCTATCTGTGCAGTTTTCGCTATAAAATTCAATTAGTTTGCTTGTTTCTATAATTTCTAAATTGTTTAAAATGTGCTCTCTTACATAGTCAAAAAGCAAAGACATGATTGTATTTTCTGTAATAACAGAAGGATTTCTAAGGGGTCTCGTGTAGTTAACATAACAAGATCGATGATAGTGTAACTCTAAGGAGATAATACTTTGCCACTCTGCGCCCGATACGCTAGCCATGAGTCTTGGGATATCAGATTTACATAAGGCATTTTCTTTTAACGTTTTTGCAGCATTTTCTGTTACGCACTTTGTTAGCGCTTCATATCCATTCCTATCTTTATTTGTCTTCTTACGATAGCAAATGCAGCATTCTTTATCTGCAATAATTTTTCCTAAAACAATGGAGTTATTTTACCTTTAAAATAGGGTAATACATATAACAGTCAAAAAAGGAAAACTGAGGGTAGCTTGTTTTGATTTGTATTTCCCGCCCAAAGGTTTTTAATTTACCTGATCTATCTCTTTTTCGAGTTGAGGTTCTGCGCTCAGATGTGAATTTATCAACCACGCATACACTATCGTGGGCTGTTTCTGCTCTACCTTGTTTATGTTGTATATTGCTTATTGTTTTTATATGTACGTATTTGTCGTAACATCTTTGATGAAACATGAGAGTTGTTGGGCATGTATCAGTTAGAACACTTATAATTTTAAAGTCTTGTCGAATCTGACTATAATAAAAAATATATATAATACTATTTACAAATCCATGCTATTAGTGATTTTTTAATTGTTTTAAAAATTTTATAGAGATGAATTAAGTTGCGCATTTAATAAGTAACTTACCTAGCATTCTTCACTTTCGAAAGCGCATTTTCAGTAAACCCACGTAGCTTGTCAATACAATTAGTATCTTTTCCTTGATGAAGTATGCAAGCATTATTAATTATTTTTGTAGCAACTAAACTGAGACTTTTATTTTCACTTGACATTATTTACTTAGATAATTTTAAATAAATAAAAACAAATAAACACGTTTATTTATTAAACAGTTTTTAAAAAGTAAACATTTTTTAAGTAGACACGAAACGGGAGCGGTTGCTTTTTCAAATTGTACCATTAAAACTAATTTTTAGTCTTAAAACGTTAATTAAACAAAAATAATGAATAAAATTTTATTTCAAACAAGCTTTAGAAAATTTTAATGTTATTAATTAAATAAAACATTTTAAAAACTTTTTATTTTAAAAATTGTTACCCCCCTGCAAATAATTTGTAAAAACTGAAATAAATGCTTTGCGGTTTTGATTTTTAAACAACATGGCGGAAATTTTAAGATGAAATCGCTTCGCTTAGCTTCTACTATTTTTGTCAATAAATAAAGTT
Source organism: Hydra vulgaris (assembly GCF_022113875.1). Classification (NCBI taxonomy): domain Eukaryota; kingdom Metazoa; phylum Cnidaria; class Hydrozoa; order Anthoathecata; family Hydridae; genus Hydra; species Hydra vulgaris. Next base: position 50,332,930 of record NC_061163.1, read on the forward strand.
ATAAGCAGTTTCCAAGTGGCCCGTAAAGATTTTTTAACTTCTTAAAACATATAGAAAACATCTGTACAAAAATTAGAATGTTCACACAAAATGTTTAGTTTTCTTTTTTTTTTTACATGTAGCGCCCTGACTATTATAAGCGAACTAACAGGAAGAAAGAAAAAGAAGCACACTTGCTTACCACAAAAACTAATTTCCGATAAAAAATTATAACAAGTACAACAAAAATGTGCAAGAATTTAACAAATATTTTGTTAATGTAGACCCCTCTCTTGCTTCTAACATTGTGCAACCAAATAAAAAATTTGATAATTTTTTGGGAGAAAAACCCACCACTAGTATAAATAATGAAAAGATAACTAAAATTGAATTTAATAAAGCAATTATCAAACTTAAACGCAACAAGTCATGTGGATATGATGGTATTTCCAGTAATGTAGCAATTTATATAATGGACAGCATTAGTAAACCATTATTTTATTTAATATCATCTTCATTCAAAAATAGTATATTCCCTAACAAACTTAAATTAGCCAAAATTAATCTAATTCTCAAAAAAGGTGATTGCAATGATGTTTTCAACTACCGACCTATTTCTCTTCTTCCAGTACTTTCAAAAGTATTTGAGAGAATAATATATAACAGAGTAAACAATTACTTTTCATTAAACTATTTATTATACAAAAATCAGTTTGGATTTCAATGTAGGTGTTCTACTGAACATGCTATTATTAAACTTGCTGACAAAACATTCAAGTCGTTTGATAGTGATGAGCTGGTATTAGGAGTTTTTGTTGATCTTTCCAAGGCCGTTGATCACAGTATTTTACTTTCAAAGCTAAAATACTACGGTATAAGAGGCTTAACATTTAAGTGAATTCAAAGCTATTTGTCTAACAGAAAGCAATTTGTATTACTAGAAAAGTCAGGAGCCCTCGATATTACGTGTGGAGTTCCTCAGGGTTCAATCCTAGGTCCATTATTGTTCTTAATTTATATTAACGATATACATAAAGCATCCCAAAAAATATCTACAATTATGTATGCTGACGATACAAAATTATTATTTAATCATCCTAATGCAAAGACTTTTTTTGAAACTATGAATATTGAACTTGAAAAATTCAACCTCTGGTTCATAGCAAATAAGTTATCCCTAATTTGTCAAAAAACTAGCTTTACCCTTTTTCATAAAAAAAAACAATCAATTAATCTCCCTTTAAAACTTCCTAAACTGCTTATTAATAAAAATGAAATCAAACGTGAAAAATGTACAAATTTTTGGGAGTGCTTTTTGGTAAAAATTTGTCATGGAGAAACCATATTGGTCTCCTTGAAACAAAAATGACCTCTGTAATAGGCGTTTTGTATAAGTCGAGATCTTTTCTCGATAGTAAATCGCGTCATATGCTTTACTTTAGTCTTGTACATAGTCAACTTTTGTACGCAAATATTGTATGGGCCAGCACCCATAAAACAAAACTGCTAAAATTGCAAAGCCTTGCATGCAAATTAATAAACTATTTAAATAGGTTAGTAAACCCGGCCCCAGTGATGAAAAGCATGATGGTTCTAGATATTGAGAAGCTTAAAACATTACAGATATTAATTTTATGTATAAGTATAAGAATAACCTCGTACCGTTACCATCCTAAGCGTTTTTTCAGATACTTTCTTGATATCGTTTTCTGAAAAATATAGTTTGCGTTCAAATACCACTATCGTTTAAGTACAACTATCACTTAGGGAAAATTAATTCACATCAGTCAAGTTTTTTAATTACAAACCGTGGCCCATCAACATGGAATCATTTCCAAAATAAAAATTATAAAGACCTAAAAAGCATTTCATCGTTTAAACGGGAAACTAAAATGCATCTTCTGAATTCCTGACATATTTTTTTAATTTACAGTATTTGTTTTTTATTTTTGTTTTTTTTTTCCGTCTTCTTCTTATTTTTCTTTTTTTTAATATTTTTTGTTTTTGAATTTGTTACACTAAAAAAATATGAGCTTTGTTTTTATTGAATTTTTATTTTATTTTTAAAAATTAAAATGTCTTTATAATGAGTGACTATAGGGGCTCTATGAAAAGGTTGTGATGTTAAACACATCATCCTTACCTTCTTTGAGTCCCTGACTGATTAGAACAGAATATACATAATATAAAATAAAAAATTATGAAAAAACGTTTTTTATCATGTTTATCTTTACGACGTGTATTTTATGTATTTTTTACATGATTATATGAAAATTGTTATTGTAACTGTTTAATCAGCAAAATAAAAGTATATATAATAATAACTGTTTTTTCAATCATATATGTTATATGTTATAATCATCTATGTTATAACTTAAACTGAAAAAACCCTGAGATTATTTAATAAAACATTTTTTAATTTTTTTGTATCAGCCAATAAAAAAGTGTTAAGTTCATCAGTTCTAACATTTCTAACAGCGCTTAAGTAGTACGCTGTGTTGTGCGATGACGTGGCAATGGAGTAGGTATTCGATTTGAAGGTATCCCTAGCCTCTTAACATTGCATTTTATATATTCATTGTTAGGAGTTATATATAACAATGTTAGGAATTACATACATATATATATTGAATATATATGTATATAATTCCTTTTAAAATTATTCACAAAAATTTTTATTTTAAAAATATCAATAATGCAAAGTTATTGGAAATATAAAAGAATAAACAAGATTAATTTGAAAAAGTTAAAAACTCTCTGGCAATTTTTTCAATGTGAATTTTTCATCTTCGCAATTTTTAGAGTATTAAAATAGGCCCCAGTCACGGCTGAACGGTTGCGGGATGAAATAGCCTTCAGTATAGAGCGCCAAGTATAAACAATATTGTTTTAAACATCATAAAAAGTTATAATTTAAAAGTTATATTTGTAGAATTTTTTGTCAGATAACAATGGCAGCTATTATTTCATCTCAATTGTTAGTGTTTATAAATTCGCAGCAGTCATTTGTTCACATTGAATTGATCATAATCAGCAGAACTATTATTTTTAATTACAAAGCCAATATTTACAATTTTTACAAAAGATTTACTCCTGGATCTGGATTTACACATGTCACATCTGGATTTTTTTTTTTGTTGCTATGCTACATTCAAACTTTAGTTTATGCAAATGAGACACATTTTCTTCAGCTGCATTGTTTGGTTATTGATTTTGGTTTCCTTTAAAGTATATAAGTCTTATTTTATCTTTGTTTCTATTAATTCTTTTGCTCTTTATTTCTATTACTTTCCATTACTAAAATTATTTAGTTAAAGTGATAGGATGTGGAGTGATACAGAAAACAGCAACTATAATTGGAAATTTAAATCAAAAACCCTTAAAGCCAAACGCGCAAAAAAGTACCAACCAACAAAGAAAAAGTAATTTCAAGGTTGCAATCACCACACCTGGTATTTTTTATAAAATTATATATTTTTTAATTTGATTTAGGTGCCCTAAGAAGTCTTATCACAGGACACCGCATATGAGCATTTAATAAGAAGTTGACGCCTCCTTCCTAACCGACGTTTCAAGGCTTGCCCAGAAATGGGATTTGAACCACGGATCCTTTTTTTTTGTAAGGCAAGTGCGCCACCAATACGCCACGGCTGTTCTATACTATAATTACGATACAGTTTTCTTTTCAGCTGCATAATAACGGAATAAACAAAGTGTTGCTACAAATATATATATATATATATATATATATATATATATATATATATATATATATATATATATATATATATATATATATATACATATATATATATATATATATATATATATATATATATATATATATATATATATATATATATATATATATATATATATATATATATATATATATATATATATATATATATATATATTACTTATATTGCTTTATAAAAAAATGCTTTTTAATAGTGTTAGCTTTTTTTTTTTTTTTCCCATGAAAAATTATAATTGAAAAAATGATTTTTTTTCATTTTTAATTGTAGTCTACCACCTTATGAGCTGCAAGCGAAAAAAAAGGATTTAAAGTATCAAAGGTAAAATTAAAGTCAATATTAGAACCATCATATTAGTGCATCAAGTGCTATGAAACAAATTGGAGAGCATCTGCAACTTTTCAGTAGTCAAAAGGTATTTTAATGACACCGTCTTAATTGACTATTTTTAAAATAGTTGGAAGCCATACCAATAACAAAAAACCCAGCTAAAACTATCGCTTAATTTTTGTACGAGCTTATGTTTCAGAATGGGCTTTAAAGAGAATTCGTAATTGAGGTATGTAAAAAACTACATAAATTAACTGGGGTAGAACAGAGGTTTATGTCTTCTTGTCACCCTGTTTTAAAAAACTGAATATATATTTAAAAAAAGTATTGTTTAAACTCCATTTAAGAAGCAGAAGACAAGTTAAAAGTACTATTAAATGAAGAATTGGCAAACTGTTTGAATCGTGCACCAGATGATCAATCAGAGAATCAGGGAACTAATTCCCTAGACACAAGTGTAAGACCTATTCAGGTATAAAATTGACAAAAAGTATAGCAAATTAATCATCCTCGCACTTTTTTATGACTCAAAAATGAGCTATATGAGCTCACAGAGGCAAAATGAAAAATTAAAATGGGTAACTTATTATTTGAATTAATATTGTTAAATTGTCTAAATACATGTTGCTTTTGTTAAGTCTAAATACATGTTGCTTTTGTTAAGGAAAGATGTATACAAAATTGTCTAACTACATGCTGCTTTTGTTAAGGAAAGATATATACAAAACGAAAAAACGAAAAAACGAAAGAAGCAGAATTTTATTCAGTTTACATATCCGAGACTTTTATTCCGTTATATACTAGAAGCTTTTTTTATAAAAAAGATTCTAATCACAAATGCTATTTAATAATGTTTTTATTTTTTATTTTTAATAAAAGTACTAACATTAAGTAATTATACATCAAATATGAAAACTAGACATAATTTAGCAACTAAGTTGTCTAATTTTGTTGATAAAGGTAAAGAGTTTGTTTTGTCGGAGTTACCCACAAAAAGATCAGTAATTCAAATGGAAACTCTTCTAAAGGTTAGCTTTTATTTTTTTTCAGAACTTTTAAAATATTTTCAAAAGTGATTATTTTAAAAATATATATTCACTTTATACATTACTAAACCGTTTAACTTTCTTTTAGGAAAGAAAAAAAAGTATAGTTTGAATAAAGAAAACATAATTTTGTTACAAAAGAACTAATCAAAGAATTTGCTAAACTAGCGACAGTTCAATGGTTCAAAATAAATAGTCATTTTAAACCACTAACTACAATTTCGGAAAAATCACGTCTAAAGCAAAACACAATGACCATAACACATGCGGTATCAGCTGCAATAGGATATAATATTTTTAATGTTGGTGCGGCAGCTATAGCCACTGGTATAATAAAAGATTTTATAGCTGCAGGCTATCTTTCTCCTGATATGTCATACCTTTCTGTTGACCCCAAATAAAATGCGAAGAGCAATTTAATGGAAGAAAATATAATTATTGAAGCTAATATATGTTGTAACGAAAAAATAAATGTAATTGCGTATGATGGAAGAAAAGACCAAAACGTTAAATCCAGAAAAATATGAAAAACTTAACCCTAGGGTCATAAAAGAGGAGCATATAAATGTAACTTGGGAGCCAATTGGACGTTATCTTGATGACTACAAAACTTGTCATTCATCCGAAAAAACCTGCAAAAAATATAGCTGAAGCACTCTATGAGATGCTTAAAAACAACAGTGCTACTGAATCATGCATAGTAATAGGTGGAGATTTAACTAATACCAATACAGGATGGTCAGGGGGAAATCATGCCCATCTTGAGAAAACGTTAGGACATAAATGCTATTGGGCGATTTGCATCAAACATACAAATTAACTGAAGCTAAGACATTTAATTATATCACTTGATGGTCTGACAAATAGCAGAGATGGATTTACAGTATCAGTTTGCAAAAAATCTTATGTATGTAAATAATGTGACAATAAATTATAATTTTACACCCCTCCATGATGGAGAGGAACTTCCAAAATATGATGAAAAAGGCATAAAAAGCTTATCTACTGATGGTTATATCAGTTATAGATATGTAAATGCTATCAAATCAGGAAAACTTTCTCAGGATCTCTCATATCTCAAATATGGATTGCTGTCTCATTCTCGTTGACTTACAACAGATATAGCTTTGATGTTTTTGTGGACAAAAAATTATATTCTTAAATACAGTGAACTAAAAATCTTGAAGATATTAGTTGAATTTTGTGTCAAAATGTATTTTAAACTTTATTTGAAACTTCTACCAAACATCTGTTAAAAAACGGACTAAGTCATATTTTGCTTGAACTTAAAATTTTTAAGACACTCCCAGTCTACGTGGTGAATATACACCAACGTGGTGAATTACACCATATATGCGAACTGGGGGTTGGTACAGCCATAGTGAGTGTATTCTGGTTTCATTCTTGACTAGCTCTAAAGAAATTGAAAGAAAGTTTGATGTTGATAAGATTTTATAAATTGGAGGAAATAATGAGCTTGGAGACACTGCTGTTCGAACAACAATATCTCTAAAGAATAACCTTGACGCTACTATTCTTTAAGAATTGATTTCTAGAAATTTAAAAGATTGTTATAAACCTATATTTACAAGTAATTTTTCTAAAGCAGAGATCTCCAAGTTTTTTAAAAGTTTATTGAAAATTTCTAAATTCAGCATTCACACTCAAGCAACAGAACGCTGCGTCAAAAGCGTGACGCAAGCATCTGCCATTGTTTAAGGCCAAGAAAGAAGAGATGAATTTGTTAGAACAAGAATGACAGATAGAGAAGAATTTCCCACCTTTAAATTAAAGAAAGATTTTATTGAAATAATGTAACTAAGAAATGAAAGAAAACTGTATATTTTGTATTTTATTCATTTTTTTATTCAAAGCTTAAACCTGTAAAACTTAGAACCGCTTCAAATGAGAATTATATTTTTAATAAAATATTTTACAAAAAATAGTTGTAAATCTTTTAGCAAATTAAAAAATATGAGGTCGAGTAATTTTTTGATTAAAAAAGCTTTCCCCTACATAAAAAACGATGACATAAAATCATTTGTTCAGAGGTGGGCGAGGGGGTTAGGGAGGGAGAGGATGTTCCTAGGCTCTAATGATTAAGAGAGTTTAATCAGTTTCTGACAAAACAACATTTGACATAAGTATGAATACAAAATGATTTAGACTTTTCTAAAAAAATTTAAAATGTTATAACTAATGATATGTTTCATATCTAAAAGTATCAATTGTACTACCAAAACGTTTTCAAATTAAAAAACACTAAAAATAAACTCAAATTACAATTTAATTTTACTTAAGAATATAAGTACGCACTTTGAAAAATTATTTTTATAAACTATGATACCAAGTGATGCACCTTAATGAATTGGATTTTTTTTTTTGCTGTTTCATATATTTATAATAAAGACTATTACAATTATAAATATTGGTTCGAGCAAAAAAAAGACATTGGCTGTCTTATCACCAAGCCCCATTTACATATTGTCCGTGTTTATAAACAAAAAATAAAGTATACAAAACGTTAAAAATAAATAACTTTTATCAAATAATAAAATGACTTTTATATTGATTTAAAAATAAAAACAAAGTTTTGTATTAAAATATATTTGATGCATGTTTAACAATATATATTTAGCGCTAATATAAACGTTTTTTCTACTTTAAAATCACCTATTCAAAAAAATATTTAAAGTCTATTGCATTAAATCCTAATTGAAGTAAGATTCTTTTATGATCTGTTTTTAATTTTTTTAGTGAGTAGTGTTTTTTATTGAACTTTTTAATAAAATTTTTCCTTAAAAAAGGTCCTCGATATTGAATTCGATGAGAATTCATTTTTAAATTTAGTTCTCGGAACAATAAAATTATTCTCTGAAACTTTGTTGAATTTTTATGAGATATTTCACTAAGGTACAAGTGAGATACTCCATGTGTCATTTTATAGTAAAATTTGGTAAGTGTTTGCTTAATAAATATTTATGGCCTTGAGACGATTTAATGGTGGTTTGCAATACACAGTTCTGTTTGCCCCAAATACAATCTACAAGCGTGCTTTTGTTTACTATAAAGTTGTTTGAGTTTTCAGTAATTCGTACTTCCCCATGCAATGTTGCAGTAAGAAAAATAGCATGCAATGTTGCAGTAAGAAAAATAGCATGCAATGTTGCAGTAAGAAAAATAGCTGTGAATAAAAAATAAATTTTCATTAGATCTCTAGTATTTAAAATAATTTTGTTTTATAAAGTTTTGAAATATTAAAAGAGATTTTACTTTCAATGGATGGGCGAGAAACTTCCATCACAAGTTTTCATCAAGGATTACTCCTAAAAAGTTAACTGTAGATTCCTTTTTTACATCTGTTTTTTTTAATAAAAAATTTAGCAGTTGAAATGGAATATCATCAACTTTATTTTGTTTGTGGAACAGAATAAATTTAGTTTTATCTACATTTAGCGAAAGGCGGTTACTTATAAACCATGCAATTACTTTACATAATTCTTCATTAAAAATTTTCAAAATAATTTTTATATATTTGAGTGAATAAAACGGATCGGAATCGTCAGGAAACAATATAAGAAAAAATTTTTATATGCTAAAAATAAGTCATTTTTATACATTAGAAACAATAATGGTCCGTAGACAGATCCTTAAGAAATCCTGCATCTTATAAATATTTTTTTGGTTGCATTTGTTTCATAGATTATGCATTGTTTCCTGTTAGTCAAGTAGTCTTTAATCCAAAGTAAGTTTAAGTTGTTTATTCTGTAAAGTTCTAATTTTTTATGATTTTTATTATTGACAGTGTCAAATGCTTTTGATAAATCAATGAAAAATCTTTTAGGTATAATAATCCTAATATTATTACACTAATTTAATAGTTGTTGAAAGTAGTCGTCTCACGTCACTTTAAAGTAGTTTCTAGGCTTTTCTATCCGCGGTTCTATATTTCACGTGGTCTTTCAAAAAAGGTCTGCGAGCAAATTTGAGCTGGTATATTTTTAGTTTTAAAAAGAATTGTTCATTGTTCAATTTTACAATAAAAATTTAAATAATGGTTTGTTTTTTGTTGGTTGTTTTTATTTTTCTAATTTTTAAAGCCTGTTTCTTTTTTTTAGAAGAAGTTAGAACTAAAATGAGTATACTAATTTTTTTGTTAGTACTGACAATAATTAATTTTACGTAGGGGAGAAATGCTCCCGACGGAAACATTAGCCCGTATTTTGACCTGCAAAAACTTTGTCGCATCTCGTATACGTCATGAATAGTAAAGTTTTGAAATTCTTGTAAGAGTAAGTTTTACTTTTGTCAAATTTTATTTAAAAGAGTAAATCTCTTATTTTATTTAAAAGAGTAAATCTCTTATTTTATTTAAAAGAGTAAATATTTTATTTTATTTAAAAGAGTAAATCTTTTATTTTATTTAAAAGAGTAAATCTCTTATTTTATTTAAAAAAGTGAATCTCTTATTTTATTTAAAAGAGTAAATCTCTTATTTTATTTAAAATAGTAAATCTCTTATTTTATTTAAAAGAGTAAACCTCTTATTTTATTAAAAAAAGTAAATCTCATATTTTATTTAAAAGAGTAAATCTCTTATTTTATTTAAAAGAGTAAATCTCTTATTTTATTTAAAAGAGTAAATATTTTATTTTATTTAAAAGAGTAAATCTTTTATTTTAATTAAAAGAGTAAATCTCTTATTTTATTTAAAATAGTAAATCTCTTATTTTATTTAAAAAAGTAAATCTCTTATTTTATTTAAAATAGTAAATCTCTTATTTTATTTAAAAGAGTAAACCTCTTATTTTATTAAAAAGAGTAAATCTCTTATTTTATTTAAAAGAGTAAATCTCTTATTTTATTTAAAAGAGTAAATCTCTTATTTTATTTAAAAGAGTAAATCTCTTATTTTATTTAAAATAGTAAATCTCTTATTTTATTTAAAAGAGTAAATCTCTTATTTTATTTAAAATAGTAAATCTCTTATTTTATTTAAAAGAGTAAATATTTTATTTTATTTAAAAGAGTAAATCTTTTATTTTATTTAAAAGAGTAAATCTCTTATTTTATTTAAAAAAGTAAATCTCTTATTTTATTTAAAAGAGTAAATCTCTTATTTTATTTAAAAGAGTAAACCTCTTATTTTATTAAAAAGAGTAAATCTCTTATTTTATTTAAAAGAGTAAATCTCTTATTTTATTAAAAAGAGTAAATCTCTTATTTTGTTTAAAAGAAGAAATCTCTTATTTTATTTAAAATAGTAAATCTCTTATTTTATTTAAAAGAGTAAATCTCTTATTTTATTAAAAAGAGTAAATCTCTTATTTTGTTTAAAAGAAGAAATCTCTTATTTTATTTAAAATAGTAAATCTCTTATTTTGTTTAAAAAAGTAAATCTCTTATTTTATTTAAAATAGTAAATCTCTCATTTTATTTTAAAGAGTAAATCTCTTATTTTGTTTAAAAGAGTAAATCTCTTATTTTATTTAAAAGAGTAAATCTCTTATTTTGTTTAAAAGAGTAAATCTCTTATTTTATTTAAAATAGTAAATCTCTTATTTTATTTAAAAGAGTAAATCTCTTATTTTATTTAAAAGAGTAAACCTCTTATTTTATTAAAAAGAGTAAATCTCTTATTTTATTTAAAAGAGTAAATCTCTTATTTTATTTAAAAGAGTAAATCTCTTATTTTATTTAAAAGAGTAAATCTCTTATTTTATTTAAAATAGTAAATCTCTTATTTTATTTAAAAGAGTAAATCTCTTATTTTATTTAAAATAGTAAATCTCTTATTTTATTTAAAAGAGTAAATATTTTATTTTATTTAAAATAGTAAATCTCTCATTTTATTTTAAAGAGTAAATCTCTTATTTTGTTTAAAAGAGTAAATCTCTTATTTTATTTAAAAGAGTAAATCTCTTATTTTGTTTAAAAGAGTAAATCTCTTATTTTATTTAAAATAGTAAATCTCTTATTTTATTTAAAAGAGTAAATCTCTTATTTTATTTAAAATAGTAAATCTCTTATTTTATTTAAAATAGTAAATCTCTTATTTTATTTAAAATAGTAAATCTCTTATTTTATTTAAAAGAGTAAATCTCTTATTTTATTAAAAAGAGTAAATCTCTTATTTTATTTAAAAGAGTAAATCTCTTATTTTATTTAAAAGGGTAAATCTCTTATTTTGTTTAAAAGAGTAAATCTCTTATTTTATTTAAAATAGTAAATCTCTTATTTTGTTTAAAAAAGTAAATCTCTTATTTTATTTAAAATAGTAAATCTCTTATTTTTTTTTAAAGAGTAAATCTCTTATTTTGTTAAAAGAGTAAATCTCTTATTTTATTTAAAATAGTAAATCTCTTATTTTGTTTAAAAAAGTAAATCTCTTATTTTATTTAAAAGAGTAAATCTCTTATTTCATTTAAAAGAGTAAATCTTTTATTTTATTTAAAAGAGTAAATCTCTTATTTTATTTAAAATAGTAAATCTCTTATTTTATTTAAAAGAGTAAATCTCTTATTTTATTTAAAATAGTAAATCTCTTTTTTTATTTAAAGGAGTAAACCTCTTATTTTATTAAAAAGAGTAAATCTCTTATTTTATTTAAAAGAGTAAATCTCTTATTTTATTTAAAAGAGTAAATCTCTTATTTTATTTAAAATAGTAAATCTCTTATTTTATTTAAAATAGTAAATCTCTTATTTTATTTAAAAGAGTAAATCTCTTATTTCATTTAAAAGAGTAAATCTTTTATTTTATTTAAAAGAGTAAATCTCTTATTTTATTTAAAAGAGTAAATCTCTTATTTTATTTAAAATAGTAAATCTCTTATTTTATTTAAAATAGTAAATCTCTTATTTTATTTAAAATAGTAAATCTCTTATTTTATTTAAAATAGTAAATCTCTTATTTTATTTAAAATAGTAAATCTCTTATTTTATTTAAAATAGTAAATCTCTTATTTTATTTAAAATAGTAAATCTCTTATTTATAACTTATTAGAATTATAATTATTTATAAGATTTAAAATAAATTAATTATTTAAAGATTTAAAATAAATAAATATGATTTTAAAGGAAATCAATTTACATCAATTTTTTTTCGGCATTTTTTCGGCCTCAACATACGTAAGAGTATTACCATTTAAAAATGAAAGTAATAACACCCTGAAGGTATCAAGATATGATCGTGCCCAAAAGAAGAGAATAGAAATTGATTGCCCAAATATCATCCGCGAATACGATGCACACATGGGCGGTGTCGACCTAAGGGGCGGTCTTTTGGGTCGATATCATATTCGCATGAAAACAGTAAAGTGGACTAGTCGTTTCTTTTATCATGTGTTGGACTTGGCCATGATAAATGCATATTTATTACATAAGAGGATAAACAGACAAAATGAAGCATGCAATATACAACTCCCACAATTTAGAAAAGAACTCCCACAATTTAGAAAAAAAATTTCAAACAGATGAACCGCAAAAGAGATCTGTTGGAAGACCGCGATCAACAAATGCAGAAGAAGATCCCGCCTCTAAACGACTAGGCAAGAGGACATATTTACCAGCTACAGAAATCAGATTTGATGGCAAGGAACATTTTCCTCAGTGGCTGGACAGATCCGGAAAGTGCCAATGTAAATTGCCTGGGTGCATATCAGAAACGCAATGCACTTGCTCTAAATGTAATATAAATTTATGTTGCACTGCAGCGAAAAAATGTTTTGCAATATTTCATAAACAATGATATAAAATTTTTTGTAATTATTCAATAATAAATAATAAAAAAGAAAATATTTATAATTATTTGATCCATCATAAAACTGAACTTTTAGTATTAACTTCCCAGGTCCGCCTCAAGGCGGAGATCATATAATCGGGACTGGAAGTCTTATTTTTTACTTTAGAAAAAAATTAGCTTGAAATTGGGTTTTAATAGCCTCAATTTAGCCTAGCATAATTTTTTGGTGAAGAAAAAAAATTGGAGCACTAGAGGGTTAAGAGACGTATTAAATTCGTATTATTTCTATATATAAAAAATATCTTTTGCAAACAAATATAAAACGTGTTTAAAATGTCTTTATAAGACTAAAGTCATCTTTAAAAAAATTGTACGCAAGCGCAGTTAGATAATAAAAATTTAAGAACTTTCAAGATGGCTTCGGGCCTTAGCTACAAAGTTTATTTTTAGTTGACGACCAATTTTTTTATTACTTACTGCGTTTTTTATCATTTTATACGAAAAAACCAGTCGATAGGCTATCAGTAGTGTTTTGGTAATTTAGTTTTTACGTTCTAGTAAGAAAAATAAAAGGAGAACATTATTTTATGAATGATGCAGTTTTAATTAGAAAATTTTTTTCTTCGATTTGTTTATAGATTTATAAGTGTTTTTTTTTTTTTTTTTTTTTTTGAGCGGTGAAACTTAAAACTTTTTATAATTTTGTTTATATGAATCTTGTATCTATTTATTATTAATAAATAATCTTAGCACTCAATTTTTTTTCTTGTTCAAAATTTACATCAAAGATTTGTAATAAATTGACACCATTTTAGTTAATGAAAATTGTCCTTAGGGGCCATCCATAAAGTACGTACGCAGTAAAACCACTGATTTAGGACCCCCCTCCCCCCTTGTACGCACTTGTATGCTTTCAACGACCTCCCCCCCCTTCTGCGTACGTACGCATTTTTTATTTCAAGTTCAGGCTCTCCTCCCCTTCCTTCCCCAACGCATTAATTTTTCAAAACATTAAACACAAAAAAACATTTTGTTAATTTCTCTGTGCTTAATTAAAAACCGGAAAGTTATTTGTTAATAACTTTCCAGTTTTTGTTAAAAAAAGAAAAATATTCTAAAAAAGAATTCTTGTTGCGAGTATTTAATTTCATATTTCCTCAAATGGTGACTTAAATAAATCAAATATGTTATCAAATACAGGCATGAACTCTGCTTCCACACTTTTATAATCAATCTCCTCACTGATATCTTCATTTTTATTAATAGATTCACTGTCACTTACACTATCCTCACTCTCCATTTCAACCGTGTTTTTTTTTTGTGTATGTGCTTTCTTGTGCCGTTTCATTGCAGCCTCGCTTGGCCAGTATTTATTGCACTTGTCGCAAATTCCATTTGAGAGCTTTTCCTATAACGATGGGCAATACAGATCAAATGGTATAATTTTGTATTTTAATCCTTCTATAGGTGTATCATGTAGCAAAAGTCGATGTGTCAGTGGTGCAAACGTTGATTGTTTTGATACGTTTTTAAAATATCGAGACGGTTCCATTGCTTTGTAACCATTCTCGCAGTATTCGTAGATTGCCGGAAATGGAATGAAACGTTGGGGGAAGTTTTTCAGCCAGTTTGTTTCAAACGGTGTGCCACATGACTCCTCTTGGCATTTTACGATTTGTAGGCTGTATCGCGATTGCTGACAATGTTTGTCTACCCAAACAGGATCTGGAATTGGTGGTTCATATGCTTTCCCAACTGGTACAGCCTGGCAATGAACAGGATACCCGTCAATGACGGTTTTCTCCCAAACTTGGGATAAAACGTCAGCCGCTTTTTGAAAGTTCTCTACCTCCAATTCATAGTCGATTGTTTTTCCAGAAGAATCAAGGTGATTGCCAAAAAAATCATGAGGAAGGACTATTCCAGCCAAATCACAAGAAAGAGGTGCCATTCTTCGTTCTACGGGGTTAAAGGCTGAAAGGCCAGCTGCATTCACACCATGAAGAAGGGCATCTAAATTAAGCAAGCGAAAGAGGTCAACAGCAGTTGCTAAGGTTTTAGGGAAACGTGGTGCTTCATCCTGTGCTCCATCAGGCTCCATTAACATAATTGGTCTACGTTTAACCAACTCGGTTTTAAAAAGCTCTCTAATATCAAAAGCATGTGTAAAAGCATTTGATGTATCGTGTTTCGCACTTCTTATGCGTATGAAAGTGTCCCCACTGTATGATACATTTCCAGTATTGTTTACTTCGCATACGCCATACACTGATGGGATCAATTTGTGCTGTGAGCTAACGACAAAATCGTGATCCATGAGTTTGACCTTGTATTCCATATGCATCAGCAACGGCGCTTGAAGGCTTGCTGCAGCAATACCCAATGGGACCCTGGCTTTATCATCGTTGGAAATGAAAAGCACAGCTTTTGGTCCAAACAATTTGCAAATTTCGAACATGTCGTCAATGAATGATTTGGCAAACATTCTATCGTCATTTTTTTTTTGCATTGAGTTTTCTGGACGTAACAGCTTTACTGGAACTGTGCTGACATGTTTTTTTCCTTCAGAAGTGTTTCCACGTCGTGGTAAAAGACGAAGGTACAAACCACTCCTACTCAAGGTAAAGCCTATCTTTGTCAACTCTTCCTGAAGGTCATCTAAAGTGGAGACGCTACGGAGACATTCTGTTCTTCGACGTTCGTCAGCTGCTGATAAATTTTGCACAATTTTTATAATTGTTGATAAAAGCTCTGGTTGGTCAACTTCGAGACGCGGTCGTCCAGTATGGTTTCGACTAAACTGTTTCAAAGCACTTGATGCTTCAGGGATGTTCTGACACACAGTTTCGATGCTCTCTTTAAGTTTTTGTCTTCGTTTTCTTTGACGAGCTGATTCACGAATCAATCTGAAAACGAAATATCAGTAAAGCTTTGATTCCGTTATAAAAACTTCTATACTTAAGGTTTCGCAACTTTTGGCTAATGTTGCAAAAGAAAAAGTACGCAAATTCTTATTTCAAATAAGAAAATATTATTTACAATAAGATTATGAAAGTTTCTGTCTTTGAAAATGTTTGGTTTTTATAGCCAAGACGCTTTTCTATACGCATAAATAAACTCTGTATTATTTAACATATATCTCTTGATATTTACTAGAAACCTGACAGTTAAGCATTCTAAAATGAAATATCAAATAAAGAAATACATAACTAAATTATCTTACCTGTCCAATTTTGTTTTTTCTTTTCTTATGGTTTCTTTCACAGTGTTTATTTGTTCCTTTGTTACGGTAGATAAACCAGAATCACGTACGACTATCAAGGATGCACGTTGTGATTCAAGATCTGAGATTTTCTTTCGACTCCTAACTTGTGCCGGATTTTCTCTTTCTTTTTTGTTGTCTGTTAAATCTAAATTAAAAAATGCCAAAAAATAAGCTATTATAAATTCTTGACAATTACTACTAATCAATTTATTTTAGATATAGAAAAATAGGTCTAGTGGTCAACATTATAAATTTCTGTGACTGCTCTAAGGTCGTACGATGTAGTTTGATTTACATTACGGTTAAACTCAGTAGGCCGGGTGAATAAAAAAGAGCAATTGCTTTTACTCAGTAATTGTTCAGTTTTACGTGAATAAAAAATTGAGCAATTATCCTCAAATTTCTATTTACGTAAAGTTGAGCGTTGTTGGAGTAAATTGTTCAGCTTTACGTGAATAAAAATTTGAGCAATCTTGGTCAAATTTTTATTCACGCAAAGCTGAACAGTTACTGAGAAAAAGCAATTGCTCTTTTTTATTCACCCGGCCTAATGTATAGAAAATCACAAGAGAGAAAAAGTTTTTAAAATATTACAGAAATTAGCTTACTAATTTCAATCCTTGCAGGTTCTGTCGTAGTTGCATTTAGGAAACTTCGTGTTTCATTTAACGAAGACGGCGCTGGATGGATATCTTTTTTCTTTTTGCTAGGTGGTGAAATGGTATTTCCCCAGAATGACATAAGTGATACTTTCGACTTTGTTACTTTCTCTTTTAACTCATTTATTTTTTTTTCATACAAGGATTCATTGTTTTTTACTATTTTCCACAACTCTTGTGCTTGCTGATAGTGCTTTTGTTTTTCAAGTGTTGAATATGCTTTTTTATATAACTCAAGGAATTGAAGGTATTTTTTCTCGTTCCCGCGCGGCATCTTGGTCATAATAAATAATAAGTTTTTTTTCCAATGAGGCGTAATGAGTTTTCGAATAGAATCATAAAAGTTTTTTTTGTTTTAGTTTACTCAAGATAATTGCCGTTACATTGCATCATAAAAAGTGTTGGTTTCCATCAGCATTTAAAGTAACTATTTTTTACAATTATCACAATGATTGTCATATGCATTGTCACATGTATGTTCATTTCGCTTCGCCTGTCCTTAGCAATCTTAATGTATGTTAATATTAACTTTAATGATAAAAAATAATAATATTACCTTTTTTTATTTTATTGTTTTTTAAAACAAAATATTAACCTTTTAAGAGAAATGGGAAAAACCAGGTTCGTAATTAAAAAAAGAATTCAGAAGAAGTTTTCTTTGATTACAGTTTTGTTACTTTTCATCTTGCTACAGTCGAATTATGTTGCAAAAAATGGAAAACATTATTTGGAGATATTATAGCTCGATTTTTTCTCTCCTCGTTACTTATAAAGAAAAATAAAAAACAATTGTAATTGAAGTCAGAAAAAAAAAAATAACATATATTATATTATGATTTTTTAACGTGAAATTCAATGTTTTAATAAAAAAACATTAAAACACGTGAAATTCAATGTTTTTATAACGAAGTTTAGGAGAGATAGTTAAACCGCGTACGTACTCGCTGTCGTTAACACCCTCCCCCCCCCCTGTACGCATTCGTACGTTTCAGGATAACCACCCCTCCCCCCATACATGCGTACGTACTTTATGGATGGCCCCTTACGTAAAAAAGTTAACAAAGTTTTTATATTTTAATTTTAAACTAAGTCTTTTATTTTGTATGCAGTTTATTATTTTTTTGTTAATTTAATTTAGTTTTGGAATATTTCCACTATTTAATAGATAAAGTTAAAGCCATTATTCAGTACACTTGTCCAAAAACTTGTCTTTTTCTTAGATGGAGATCCATAACAAGAATTTGACTCTTCTTTGTAGGGTCTGTGGATTTTTGCTTGGTAAAAAAAGTTACCCTATTGGAACAAACCAAAAAATAAATTTGAAAAGGTTTTCCATGATATGCTATCAGATGAGCAAGAAAATGTTCATCCAAATAAAATTTGCCATAAATGTTATAATACCATTATCAATGTTATCAAAAAAATGACATCAACAACACTTCATTTAAGTATGAACTGGAAACCTCATTGTGATGAATGCTTTTGCTGTCAACAGGTAAAAAAACTCTGTAAAGGTCTAAATGTTGCAAAATTACTTAAACAAAATAAAAAGCTTATTGGTCGCCCTGGTATTGGTGAAAAAGTATGGTCATTTTCGATGATTGCTAACATTAAAAAAAGCATTATGACAACACATGACTCAGAAATAGATATTGAAGAATGAAAAAATGAATTTAATCCTCATTTACAACATTGTCAGTGTAATTTATGTGGTAAAATACCAAAACAACCAGTAACTCTAAAAAAATGCGAACACTTATTTTGTTTTTTCTGCATAGTGGAAAATATAAAAGTAAAAAAACTCAATGAAACATCATGTCCAAAATGTAAAGAGCTCATTTTACCTGAAGATTTAGTGACAAGTGTTAAAACAAATTCTCTTTTAAATATGTTAACTGTTGAGTGTATACGTAAAAAAAAATACAATGTAATGAAAGAATATCATTTTTATACTAATCATAAGAGTGTCTGCATTGATAAATCAATAGTACAAGCAGCCCCATTGTTATCACCATCAATATCTTCATTTGCTTCTAACTTGGCTTCATCATCATCTTCTACAGTATCAACATCATCATCAACATCTTATTTATTTAACAACAACATTTCTGAGATTTTCAATCTCACAGTGGATAATGATATTCCAAGAATAGTTGAAGATGCTGCACTCCATGTTCTTAAGCAAAAGATGGTTAAGATGGTGGATAAGTAGTTGAGTTTAAAAGTGGAGGATCTAGAGTAATGATATTTTTTAATTTTAGCTTAATTTGTAATAACTATAAATTAAATAGGTCTTACTTTTCAAAGATCTTGCTTTTTAGCCAGTTTTGTTTTCGCTTACTCCAAAAGCATATGTTAGCAGTAACCAAGCATCAAATACAACTATAAGAGTCAGAAATGCTTCTATCAAAAGACACATGAAAGTTATTTTTGGTACATCCAATGATGCAGTTTGTTGCCAAACATCGAAGCTGATAAATTCATTTCAAGCAGAGACAAAGGGGTTAATATTAGATAACCTAAATACTGAAAGAGTAGTAATTAGTGCAACCAACATGGTAGCAATGAAAGCAGACCTGTGCATACCTTGGGAGAAGCTTAAAACAATATCCAAGTTTTTATTTTTTTATATGAATTTTATTATATACTAGTTTTTTGTTGCATGAAATATAACTTTTTATGTTTGTTTAAAGGTGGCTGAAGAGCTTTAATATAAATACAGCATCACATTCTTCACAAAGATTAGTTGCTGAAAAGTTATCTGGTGATGACCTAGTTGTAGAAAATGCACCATTTACCTTTGAAAAGGAAGAAAAAGAAACATTCGAAATAAAATATGTATCTTGGGGCTATATTGAAAATTTACCAATGCATATTTTAAGACATCTTGATCAATTAGAAAGGTAGTTTTAAACCATCAATTAACAATTCTTTTAAAAGCATAATTTATAAAGCAAATTGAAATCTTTTGTGCTTATTTGTTATTATTTAAAATGAGGCCATTGTCTATAAAATCAGTTTATTATTTTATAATATAATCAATTACTTAATAATGTATTGTTTTTATGTAGTTGTAAAAGACTTCATCACCATGAATTTATTCCTGAGAAAGAGATACAAATTAAAATAGGAGGTGATTATGGTGGAGGGAGTTTTAAAATGACATACCAGGTTGCAAATACCTTAAACCCAAATAGCAAAGACAACACCATAGTTTTTAGCATTTTCGAGGCAAAAGATTACAGAGTCAATGTCAAAGTAGCCATGTCAAGGTTTGAAAAGCAAATAGAAGATATTCAAAAAATGAAGTATAAGTAAGTTAATAAAACTGTTTTTCTATTAACTGTTTTTTTAAAATTTATAGCTATACATACATATATATATATATATATATATATATATATATATATATATATATATATATATGTATATTTAAATATATGTATATATATATATATGTATATGTATATATATATATATATGTATATATATATATAAATATATATATATATATATATATATATATATATATATATATATATATATATATATATATATAATTAAAAAGTTTACAATACTAATAATAACCAAAAAATTAAATAATAATTATTATTATTTATAAGAAAATCAAATTTATGAACATATTTAATTTTTTTATGATAAATAATTATTCTTCTTTAATTTGTAATTATTTTTTATTGATTTTAATTTTAGGGAGGTATTGTTGTCTTTTCTGTTATGCGACAGCAAGTGACATGAAATTTGGTGAGCATAAAAGTTCTGAAATAAAAGATCGTACCTTAGAAGATCTGTTTTTGGACCATGAAAGATTTATAGAAAACGGAGGTTTAAAGAAAAATGCAAAAAATTGCAATAATGTCATCACAGAGCCAATTTTGAAAATACCACTAGATCAAGTAATGTTATTTTTATTTGTCGTATTAATTTTGCAGTACGGCTAAATAAAAGTAATTCATTATGCACTTTCAATATATATTTTTAGGTATCTTTACCTAGTCTCCATATGGCTCTTGGTATTTATTTGAATTTTTTTAATTTGTTTGAAGAAGAAGTCCATCAATTGGACATTTTGATTGCTGCAGAAGCAGTCAAAAGCAACATCAACTTTACGGTAGAATATCCAGTTTTCGTATCAAAACAAAAACAACTGTTAAACCTTCAAACTGAAATTCTTAACCTCGACAATCAAATTCAATTAATCAATGATTTTATTTTGTTAGCTGCTGTTAACAATTCAGATAATTTAGAAAATATTCAATCTCTATACTTTACAGAAATTGAGTTACTTAATGGTGAAAAAGCAAAAAAGGTTTATTAATATAATAATAAAACAATTTATTAGTTTAATTAATTTGATATTATGTTTTATTGATTTCATAATTTTTGTTTCATATTATTTTTATATTATTATGTGTAGTGAAATTAATTTAAAATAGAGTTTGTGTTTGTAATTGATTTGGTATGCATTAAACAGTTTTGCAAGCATTTGGTATGGTGCAATTTAATTGTAGTAAACAGCTTAATAAAAGCATTATTAATAATAGCAATTTTGTAAACTGTTTATATGTGTGCACATATAAACAGTTTGCAAACCAGGGTTTAAAAAAACCAGTGTTTTAAATGTCATCCCTGTCACACACAATTTTGCCTTTGTTGTTATGGAATAAATAGTATTATAATTTTTGCTGCTATGCAAGAATTGTTGGTTTATGTTATTCTATTTGAAGTTTTTTTTTAGACAAATATATATAATACTCTGTTTGGGAAACATTCCTTTGAATTGGGTCAAAGACCATGCACAAAGATGATCGAGACGGTACTGCAAAAGCTTAAAGTACAACGTCAAACTTACCACGAAAAAAGTTTTATAGGAAACCATGTGCATAAAATGCTAAAAGTAATTTAATTAAAGACTAGTAAAAATAAAAAAAAATTACTAGTAAAGTTAATAACAAATTAGGTTTTTACTGGATAAATAATAATTTATTATCTATCTTTCATGAGTTATTTTCTTTACTTTTAATGCAGATGTTGTTATAAAAACAAATGAATTTAATGTAATTACAATGATTAAGACAATAAATAAATAAGTCATTTAACCTTATATAAGTCTTTTAAAAGCAACATAATCAAAAATTTTTATTAAATTTATAATTAATTATAACAGGTTAATCCATTTTATTTTTAATTATTAAGTTAATTAAACATAAAAAACGGGCACAATAGCAAAATAGTTCATATCGCATTTTGATTATAAACTTATAATATATCTAAACTGTCTCTTAACAAGACTAGTGAAGTATATTTGTTATTTAGAAATCTTCAATACTTCAGCTATGCAACTACACCCCGAAGCTTGTTCACGAGGAAGGATATTCAGGAACAAGCGTGCATCAGTTTGCAGTTGAAATTAGCAATAAATATAAACAACTATTTGATAAATTTGCCCAGTGCAATAAAATATTTTCTTCAAAAAATACAATTACACAAGACGATTTAATTCTTTTAAGTAAGTCGCATTATTTTATAAAATGTTTTATAAGGATATCAACTGTTTTTTTTTTTAAATTGTACTTTTAATTTTTTTAGAAAAAAATATAAACAACTTGATGCAATTTTATCGTTTGAATTGGCCCGAGGCTTCAGTGACACCTAAGCTGCATATGTTAGAACATCATGCTATTCCGTTTATGGAAAAATGGGGAGCGGGATTTGGGTTTTATGGAGAGCAAGGCGGAGAATCTATCCACATGGAGTTCAACAAACTCAAAACTATTTATCAATCGATTCCTTGCCCAACTTTGCGATTAAAAAGTATTCTCAAATCCCATTACCAAAAGACAAATCCAAAAAATATGCGTCTTAAGCCATGTTTAAAAAAAAGAAAAGAAGTTAATAAGAAAGTTATTTTAATATCTCTGATTCCGCTGAGAAAGAAGTATCACTTTGTCAATAAAAATATTTCTAATGACCTGGTTTTACCAAAGCCATAAAATTCATGAAACAAAAGAAAGAAAGAAAAAAAACCGGCTATTTTCATAGCCACAAGCATAATAAAGGCATTATTTGGTACAAAATAATTTTTGTTATAGGTAAAACATATATATCACCGCTGCTATCTTAATTTTTTTTTTCTCACACAGATCAGATATATAACATATTCATAATATGGTGTGTATCTATCTAGATGTATGTATATTCAAATAATTTAAAAGAAACCAATTTAAAAACTAAAGCGACAAAGCTTAAGTAAAAATATCTCACGATTTAAGTGTTAGCAAACCCAAAAACAAATTACGTTGACGTTTGTGCCTAGTATTCTTTTTTTTAATTCTAGGTGCCCCAAGCAGTTCCTACGGTCTTATCACAGAGCACCGTGGAAGAGCATTTGAAGAAAAGTTCACGCCTTCTTTCTTACCGATGTTACAAAACTTCCTCAGAGATGGTGTTGAACCGTGTTTAAACATCTCTAGCTTCTGAGGCAAGTGCGCTTACCACTGCGCTACAGCTGCTCACCACTGCGTTATGTCAATTTATTTAATACAGCCTGGCATTATTATTTACAAATTCAAAATTTTGTTGGCAAATAAGACCCGTGTTTTATTTTAAATATATGCTAGGAATATACTCTTGGGTATCTAATAGTTAGATGCGTGTATTTGGAAAAATATATAGGTAAATAAACTACTAATCGAGGGGCGATCATATATATAATATATAAAGACTCAGACGCCCTGCAAATACTACGGCTCTCTCTATATATGTATATGTATATATATATATATATATATATATATATATATATATACATATATATATATATATATATATATATATATATATATATATATATATATATATATATATATATATATATATATATATATATATATATACGCACACATTATATATGCCCCACCCCTCAATTAGTAGTTTATATTATAAATATTAATATATCATATATATGTCCCAACCCTCGATTAGTAGTTTCTTACCTATATATTTTTCCAAATACACGTACCCAACATTTAAATACCCAAGAGTATATTCGTTGCATATATTTAAATAAAAACACGGGTCTTATTTGAATATAAAATTTCGAATTTGTAAAAAATTATGTCAAAATTATGTAAAAGTAATTCAATAGATATTATTGAAATGCGGTTTTTGAAAATAATCGTTAAAGCATATTATTTGGAGCATTTCATCATTTTATTTAACCAAGGAGTCTTCCATACGTATGCAGATATGATAAGAGGGGGGGGGGATTAGTTGTTTTACTGCGTATGTACTTTATAGATGCTCCCCAATGCTTAACTAGAAATCAAGATTGCTGTGGTAGTGGTTAAACTAAGAGGTAAATAAGGCCTCTTTAAGACATCGGCATGTTTAAAGAAAGAAGTGGGTAATTATTTTAACATTTTTATTTAGAGTTATATGGAAAAACAATATATATATATATATATATATATATATATATATATATATATATATATATATATATATATATATATATATATATATATATATATATATATTTTTTTTTTATTTTTAAAATCAAATAAGTAAAAAATTAAAGTGTTTTTTTTTTCAGTTTGATAGACAATTAAGTGCATTAGTTTAGTTCTTCAATTTCTTTTTTTCAATTTTAAATTAGGTCTCTTCTCATTCCTTACACTTCGGGGTTTGCTTTATATTACTCCCCTCTTTTTACTTTGCATTCATAACTGGCCTATTTTTTTGCAACGAAAAACATGTATGCTTTTTAGAATAAATATGTGTGATATATTGATGCAATGCTTTGATCTGTTTGGCAATTGATCTACTTAAACAGAAATGTTCTTTTTAGCTTAGTATTTTCTTGAGTTCCTACTTTGATCAAATTTGTTTAAAAATGTACTATTAAAGTTTTCTGCGAAAACACTCCAACATTTTATCTCTGAATTGTGGGGTTATCCTTTGAATATGCAAACATTTATATACATATGTACAAACATAAATGCGTATATATGCATGTGTGTGTGTGTATATATATATATATATATATATATATATATATATATATATATATCTTCAAAGATATCCCCCTTACCCCAAAAATTATGTCATAGTGCTGACCAAACTATACTCCTGTGTATAAATAAATCCCCAAACTTGTCAGTCAATGCATGTACAATTTTCTGCAATAAACGCATGCACAATTTTCTGCAATAAAATATATAAGTCAGTTGATGTATGTACAGAGATATTTGCCTTTAAAATAAGTAA
>NC_061163.1:50362998-50495498 GCF_022113875.1 Hydra vulgaris
TAAAAATGCATCTTATTTTGATCAAAATTTTTTCAAACTTAGAGTCAACAATCAGACATATATAATAAGTAATTCTGTAAAGTTTCAAGTCATAAACATGTTATCATAAATTATTAATTTTATTAGGTTAGTGAGTCTTTTGGTCAAAAATTTAAATTATGATGCTTTCTTCAAAAAAGAACAAATAAAAATAATAAAATCAAAAAGTAACAACAGTAAGATATGTCAAATAAATAAACAGGTATATACTAATTTTTACAGCAAATCTAGCACAATGTGATAGATTTCAAAGCAGCTAGGAATATGTAAAATTTTGTATGCCAAACTTGCCCCTGTGAACCAGGGTCACAGGGGCAAGTTTGGCATACATGCACAGTTTTTTGTGTTTTTCATTTTTATTAAAAGTTCGTCGTGCATAGCATACTCTGCATAATTTAGATGGACGTCTATCTGCTGCATCGTGTGATGGCTGTTTGGTTACTGGGAAATGACACCCAGTAGACCTGTGTATAGTACCATCAGGAACAAGTATTTTGTTTAACTTTGATGAATATAAAAATATTACTTATTCAAAATTAAATATCAGCTAATCTAACAAAGCTTTCTTCGCTGTATATTTGGATTATTATTCTATTTTCTATTGAGCTAAGTTTTAGAGTTGCTCAAAAAACCCGGGGTTGACAGAAAACAAAACTTTTTTATCCACCACTATGCGGGGTACTGGTATTTTAACATATTTTATTACCCGCTATGCGGGGTATCGGTAACGAAAGGGTTAAAATGTAAAAAATTTAAAAGTTTTAAATGTAAGAAAGTGGTAACGATACAGCTGTGGTACGCGTATATAAAGATTATATAAAGTATATAAAGATTATAATACGTAAAAATGTGGTTTATAAAGAATTTGGAAAGATTGTTTTATGAGGAGAAATGGAAATAGTTTGAGTTATAGTGAAGTAGTATACTAATTCACAATAATTCATAATATACTAAAGCTTATTTAGGTAGTTGCTAATAAAAAACTCTTTAATTTTACTTAAACTCAAAGTAAGAAAGATTATCACGTTGTTATTATCAAATCAAGGCTTAATTTAATATTAACAACGTGATAATAATCTTTCTTATTTTGAGTTAAAATAAAATTAAAGAGTTTTTTATTAGCAACTA
Source organism: Hydra vulgaris (assembly GCF_022113875.1). NCBI lineage: Eukaryota > Metazoa > Cnidaria > Hydrozoa > Anthoathecata > Hydridae > Hydra > Hydra vulgaris. Next base: position 50,364,166 of record NC_061163.1, read on the forward strand.
CTACTTAAATTAAGCTATTGATAATACTATTGTTATTAATATTTTAATAATAACATTAACATATAATAACATATTATAATAATAATAATAATAATATTTGAAAATAATATTATAATCATTATTATATTATTATATGTAGATATCTACATGTGTTTAATCTAGATTAAAAGGCGTAGTGTAAAATTGCATTATAATAATGCAATTTACACTAGGCCTTTTAATCTACATGCATATCACTTAATAAAAATAGTTTTCATGTAGCGAAAAGGTTTTAGTTTAAAAATTAAAGCTTAATTTTTAATTTATTTGACCAAGGTAACTAGAATTAATAAAAAATGCCAGTTTTTCCTGTATATGCATCATTTACATCTGATATTCCTTAAGGTATAGTTGTTAAACCTGAAACCACGCTTTCACAGTTTCTTGAAAAAGGTAACTTGTTATTTTAAAAGTTGCATTATTAATTATTAGTTATTAAATAATAATAATAATAGTATATATATAAATGTATATATATATATGTATATATATATATATATATATATATATATATATATATGTATATATATATATATATATATATATATATATATATATATATATATATACATATATATATATATATATATATATATATGTATATATATATATATATATATATATACATATATATATATATATATATATATATATATATATATATATATATATATATATATATATATATATATATATATATATATATATATATTATACTGTAGTATTGTTTAAAATTAAACAGTTATTAATAATAATACTATATAAGGGAATAATTCTAAATGATATTTCCTTAACTTATACAAGTTAATATAACCATTCAATATTATTGTTATTATTAGGTGATTATATTAAGTTATATAAGAAATATAGTATGCTACTATACTTTAATTTATAAATATTTTGTGTTAGCTAATGCTAAGTTGAACGCAAGTGCTACTATTATCTGAAAATTATACAATTTTTTTTAAGTAGATTTTTTAACTATATAACCATATATTATTACATTGAATGACAAAATTGTATTATTTATTAACATTAAATTTTTACTTCCATTATCAGAATTCGTTCCACATGTTATTCAGGATCAGACTTCTCCTGAATCAGTCCATGATCCCATTACTTCTACTCCTGCATTACTGCAAGTTCAAGATCTGAAGTAAGTAATTATTTAATTAACATATATTCATTTTAAAATATGATATCATTATATGATAATGAGTGATGTAAAATATATATATATATATATATATATATATATATATATATATATATTTATATATATATATATATATATATATATATATATATATATATATATATATATTATATATATATACAAATTAAAATGTATTCTACAATAAGAGTGCTCAATGTTCTTAAAAGAACAGAGCAATTACAAATTAGTAGAAAATCACTTAGTAAAATTTTTTCTCATTTAACACTGTGTTTCATCAATAAAGACTCATCAGAAAATCTGATTTAAGGGGTAAGTAAGGCATTCAAGAGAGCTTTGGTTAAAAATATGATTTGAGAATTACTGTACCCAGACTTCAAAAATAAAGTCTGGATATAGCAATAATAACCAAAAAAAAAATTTTTTTGTAATTTTTTAAATTTTTAACAATTTCAAAAAAAATGAGCTGATTGTCATGTCTGGTATTTTTTTTTAATTTAGTTCTTTTTATTGATGAGAAACTATATATTTTTTAAACAGAGTATCTGCTTTTCACAATACTAAACAAGTAGTTATTTATATTCTATTAGTGATCTGCCAATGCACTACTGTCCATACTGCTTTTTCAAGTGCATAAATGAAAGAAAACAACGTGGTCATGTATATCACTTCCATCCGATGCAAAAATATAAATGCCATGTTTGCTACCAGCAATTTTCGTGTTATAGCTCATTAACATCACATTCATCAAGAAAACATAAAATTAATCTTACTAATTTACCATTTACAAACATGCGTGTTCCGATCTCGCATGAAGCTATCACTATTAACGCTGAAAATCAAATTATGGAAGTGGAAAGTTTAGTTTTACAACAGTCTTATGAAAAGCTCTTTTGTGACTTAAAGCTGAAATTTACTTCCAGGAAATTTGTTCCTGAAACTACTTTCAATGAAAATTTATCGGACTATGCATGGTAAAAGATTTCAATGAGATTATGGGTCCATCTATTATAACATGCTCAGTTAAATCAAAGTATGAATCTTTGTTAAATAATGAATTTTCTTATGTAATTCCTGTAAAAGTTTTTCTCTCGAGTTCAAAAAAACACTATATTTATGTACCAATCGAAGAAAATCTCAAGAAATATTTGTCTTCAGCTAATATGATTGAACAGTTAGAATTATCTGCAACAAAGAATGCCAATTCAATAAGAAACCCTCCAAAAATCGACGGTGGTTTTGTACATGGAAAGTTACTTCAGCAGAATAATTTTTTTGCTAACTATCCAGAAAGTATAGGAATCATATTATATTCAGATATTTTGGATCTAATTTAAACTCTTTGCGGCAACACACTTAAAAAAAACACAAAACATTTTGTCTTTATTTTTCAATTATAAATTTGCAAAAACAGTATAGAAGTCAGTTAAAGCATCACAATCTTGTTCTGTTATCTTCAGCAACCCACATCACAGAATTTGGCCTTCTTGCTATTCTTAAAGTATTCATAAATGACTTAAATGATTTACAATCAAATGGTGTAGTAATCCAGGATAAATATTATCCTGTATGTTTTGTTAGCTTTCTTGGAGATAATTTAGGGTCTCATCTCATTAGTAGTTTTACACGTGGTTTTAACTCTTCTAGACCATGTCGTTACTGTATGATAACTAAACCCAGATTGAAAACATTATATGCATCAAAAGATTTCATTTTACGAACTGTCAGTAATCATAATGCTATTGTACAAAAGGTTCAGGATGATGCTTCTTTGAGTACTGTTTATGGTGTTGTCAGTTGTTCACCACTTAATTATCTCAAGAATTTTCACCCTGTTCTATCTCTTCCTCCTGATATTATGCATGATCTACTTGAAGGATGTTGCCCAAAGGAGATGAAGTTGATATTAAAATATGCGGTTGAAAGCAAGTTCATAACTTGGAAACAGATCAATACTTTGATTAATACATTTCAATTCAAATAGTTTTGCACCATCATTTGACATAGAGCACCTACCAAAGTTCAAGGAAATATGTGAAAGACATTTGGTATCAGTGATGGAAAAATTCCCAATAGTTCTGTATCACCAAAACAACATTACACAATGCATTACCCTCATCTCCTTGAGCAGCACGGAACCCTCAGTGCGGCTTCTTGTTTGCGTTTTGAAGCAGTCCATCAGGTGCACAAAAAGTTTGCATCAAACTCTAAGAACTTTAAAAATATCCAATACACAATGGCATGCTAATTTTAGAAAAGGGCTGCGTATGATAAAACAAGAAATGATTTTGTCGATGTAGAAATTATTCTTAAAGGAACTAAGGAAACTGATGTGTCTTCTCTTCCATGTCTTGTCAAGCAAGCCTTTAACACAAACTGGCCTGAACTTAGTAAAGCAATTTCTGCCAAGTCTGTAAATTATAATTCTATTTTTTATTAAATTTAAATTTATAATTATGTCATGACCTTCTAAATTTAAAAGTGTTTTTTTAGCAAAGCTTGTACCTCTAGACCACAATCTTGTATGGCACTTCTATTTGATGACAGGTTAGTGTTTTACACTTCAATTTAATTAAATGGTTACTACTATTAGATTAGATCACTACTGTTGATGACAGGTTAAACAAAAAAGCTGATATATGTATTTCAAATTTTTAGTCTTTGGAATTCTTTAATCTTATACCAATCATGGTAAGAAAAAACTTTTACATTACCAAAACTCTTTTAGGTGAAATTATTAGTTCACCAAAAGTTGAACCTTTTTAAAAACCACAAAACTTAAATTTATAGATCAGATTGTTTTTTTATATCAGAGTGTTTTTATTTTCTTTACTTCTTGATGTTTTTATTTACATAAGTTTTTTTTCTTTTTCAATTAGGCATAATTGACATGACCTGATAAAATTGCTGCTTGGGTTCTTTTTCTGCATACAATAGACCATAATAGAATAGTAGACCATAGAGAATAGTAGAACTTGAAAAAGTTTTCGACAGAGTACCAAGAGAGATTGTGTGGTGGGTTTTAAAGTGTTTAGGTGTTAAAGAATGGCTAGTGACAGTCATAATGGTTATTCATGAAAATGTCACAACAACAATCAAAACAAGAGACAGAGATTGATTTGAAGTAAAGGTTGGTTCAGTGCTTAGTCCTTTGCTTTTTATAATCGTTTTGGAAGCTCTCTCTAAAGAGTTCAGAGTTGGTTTCCCATGGGAGTTATTCTATGCAGATGATTTGTGCCTGAAGACAAAATTTATGCACTGTAAAGTCAAGAACGAGCAAACAAAAAATACTAGGAAGTGGCCATGTGGATTGTGTAGAAAGGGAGTTGGAGTAAATTCTATTGTTTGTACAGTTTGCAAGCAATGGGTTTATAAGAGATGTAGTGGTATAAAAGGTTCTCTTAAGATTGTTGGTTTTGAGTGTAGAAAATGTACTGTTGGTGAGTATAGAGAAGAAGTTAGAAAAGAGGTTGAAATAACAAGTGGAGTGAAGATAGAGTGTGTTAGTAAATTTTTTTATCTTGAAGATACAATTAGATCAGCGTGTAGAGCGTAAGGATGCAGATGACTGGTTATCAGCATGTAGATAGTTAGAAGTTTCAGGAGAAAAAGGTAGAGGTAGAAACAGAAAAACTTGGAAAGTCTATTTCAGATGATTTAAAAAAGCTTTATTTAAGGAAAGAAGATGTTTAAGATCGTGTATGCTTGAAAAATTGCATTGTGAGAAACGTCCAACCCGTGCAAGCACGGAAACAAGGACGCTGAAACGATGATAATGATGATGATGAATAATTGTTGCATACAATACTTGACTTTTATGTTAATCTAGTTTCACTGTCTATTTATTTTATGTTAATTTTAATTGCATTGTTTTTGTGATTTGTAGTGTAATGGAGGCTGAAAATACAAGCAACATATCATTAAATTCACCACCATTGACTTCAAAGCATATTTCTTTAACCCAATCATCTAAAAAAACATCAAGTTTGAGTGTTTATCGTAAGAGGCTAACCTTGGAGCTTCTTGATTTATCTGCTCAATTTATTGAAAATCAACCTAACCTAGTCAATTTCACATCCTCCACAAGATTGCAGATTGTAGATTAGCTTTTTTTGTCAATTTGCAAAACCACATTGTTAGTATATTAATATTTATTCCAATTTTTATTACTTTGACATTATTTTAAATCAAAATGCAAAACATAATTTGACCTAAAACAACCCTCATAATTAGGGTCAGCATTCAGCAATGCAGATCTAATTGCCGACATAAATGTGTTTGAGATCAGTCATTTTTTGTTGACCTGTTTCTATTTTTAATGGTGAAACCTTTGTGAAGAAATTTATTTGCCGACCTTATACTGACCTAAAACAGTTTATGACTTTAGTTTTTCTAATTCCGAGGGTTGCTAAATTCGTTTTAGTTTATTTGTTAACAGTAATTTTAAATTAATTTTTCTTTAAAAAGGTATCCTTCTCCCGAGAATCTGAGGGCAATAGTGAATAAAATGCTTCTACAGTATCCAACCCTCATAGACATAAATGGAGATGGCTCAATGTGGATTAAGTGTCTAACGAACAAGTTTAAAAACTTTAGAAGAAACTTAGTGCCAACGAAAAAAGCTTTTCAGTGCAAGTAAGTAAAAAATAAATCATAATTATACCAAAATTGTTATTGCTACATAATTACAGGGACATTTTTGTGTACCCGGTTTTTATTGGCACTGTAAACATATTTTTATTTTGTAAAAAATGTCATTTTTTTCGGTCAGCAACTTGTATGAAAGGTAATTAGTACACACATTGACTGACTTAAGGAGAGCATCATAAAGGATTAGTCTACTCATAAGGGGTAGTCCACTCATTTAGTGTTTGGGTTAGAGACTGCATTAGGCAATGCCGACGCAAAAGCCGACCTATCTTTGCTTTACAATGGCATACAACTGCCAACCTGAATCTCTTACAGTGTTTGCATGCAAAAAAATATATACCATATATTATATATATATATATATATATATATATATATATATATATATATATATATATATGTATATATATATATATATATATATATACATATATATATATATATATATATATATATATATATATATATATATATATATATATATAGACATATATATAGACATATATATATATATATATATATATATATAAAAATATATATATATATATATATATATATATCAAAATTTATGTGTGTATATCTCTGTGTTTAGGCGTAAAATAAAAAACACCTTCTGTTACAACTGTAACACATAATCCGGATAATGATGGTGAAGATGATTTCAGCTATTAATTTCATGAGCTAGCCATGCAGGCTGAGATGAGGAAATGCCAGCAAGATGTTGATTTTCTTAAAAAACGTACGAGATATACTTTTCGTTAACGTAAAGAATGGATTTCCATTAGCTTCCCTAAAGTTGCTGATATTATAAAACGCTTTCCGGCTATCATTCATAGCGAGGAACTCTGGCATCAAGAGGTTGAATTGGATGTTGGTCTTGAAGTTCCAACTTGCCGAGCTTTTTTAGCTTCAAACGGGCATCTTCTGAGAAAAGCTCTAAAGACACCACAAGTATGTCATAATATAGTTTGAAATTATTTTTTTGCTGCAAACGTAAAAGTTTAGCTTGTTTTTAGGGTTTTTTATTACAGGAATTATTAATTAAATTAAAAATTATGAAATTGTTTATTTATGGATTTAAAAAAAATGTTTATTAATACTTTTTTAATGAAATTAGGAATATGACGATGACAAACTTTTGATGGCTATCAATCATTATTTAAATCCTCGCTCTGTTATTGTGAAGCAAAAACTTGAGGTTGCCGACATGCAACCCACAGTCTACCTCGAAGGAGAAGAATACATTCTATGTATTGAAGGTGTTGTGGTCGCCCAGAAAAATTTTCTTTTTGACATTATACACGCTAAATTATGCTTTTTTTATGCCTTGAACCTGGAATATCCTTCAGGTTCAAAAACATTTTGGGAAATGTTGGCAGTTACTCTTTTAAAAAAAAGTCTTTCTTTATCAATAAAGGCAAATTAATTATTAAAATCTTTATTGTAATTCTTTATTTAAATCTTATATATATTATAAAATAATATTGTAAAACATTTATTGTATCTTAACACAGATTTTTTGTGAATAGAATATAAATATGAATTTTTTGTATTTTTATAAATAATTATTTGTTTAATATATGTTTTATATATAAAACATATATGTTGTGTATATATGTTGGTGCGCAGCATAGACCAAAACGGTGTAAATTAACACCATAACGGTGTGCAGCCTGAAATACACCAAAACGGTGTAAATAAACACCAAAACGGTGTAAATTAACACCATAACGGTGTGCAGCCTGAAATACACCAAAACGGTGTAAATTAACACCAAAACGGTGCAAATTAACACTAAAACGGTGTGCAACATGAAATACACCAAAATGGTGTAAATTAACACCAAAACGGTGTTAATTAACACCAAAACGGTGTACAGCATGAAAAACACCAAAACGGTGTTAATTAACACCGTTTTGGTGTAATTTAACACTTTTTAATTTAGAGTGTAGTTATATATATATATATATATATATATATATATATATATATATACATATATAGATATATATATATATATATATATATATATATATATATATATATATATGTATATATATATATATATATATATATATATATATATATATATATATATATATATATATATATATATATATATATATATATATATATATTAAGCTGACGATATTTTTAGTTTTAAATATTTTTGCTTTACTTATTTTAGAAGCGTTACAAGACAGGTATACCGTTAGTGAAAAAGAATTATTACGAGTTTAGTCGGGAATAAACTAAAGAATGCACCAGGAAGATTGAACCATACCAATGATATCTAACATTTATATTATATTATATATATATAGTTTATGTTGTAGTATATAGTTATTTTTTGAAAATAAATTAACAATAAAATTATCCAATTCAAAATGTTTTAATGTTCGTATAAGCTTGGTTTCCGATAGTTGCAGGAATGTTGTTTAACAATTTTGTAACAACTTTGTTGTTACAGAACAGCGTTGTTGTATAATGGAAACGTTGTCTAGCATAGTTGCATAAATTAACGTCGGCTGTTCAACACAATTTTTAACTTGGCTATTTGATCATTTTTCGTTGCAAATAAATACTTTAACATTAATAAATTGTGGTTAAAATTACAGATTTATGTTTATAGATACAAAATGAAAGCTGAGGACCCAACAGGCTTTAAGACATTTTTGATCAGCATTGGATTGCGTCTGGGTTCAATAGCGCGTTATGTTGGTAACAGGCTGCACATTCTTTTCCACCTTGCAGGAACTGTGTACTAGATGAAATATAATCTTGTTATGTGTTTAAAAAAAGTATTGCAAAGCTAAGCGACTTGGACTTGCCCTTCTTGCTGATTTACAAAACCCATATATTATAATTCAATTAAGAATATTAGGTAAGTAGTTTTTTTAAAATGTATTAGATTTTCTAATTATACAATTTAAATATATATTTAAGGATTTTACAGGTGTATTTATTTATATTTTTAGTTTACGTGATTTATGTTACATTCCTTAATAATGTATATCAAAATGAGGAGTTCTTTTATAGTTCTTTAGTTTATAGGTTTGTACGGAAAACTAATCACAGGACCTTGGATGACCCAATTTTATAAAAACCAGGATAATCGCTCACACATGGGAATGGTAGGAATAAATAATAATATAAGAATTATTAACTTTAGATTAATCAAATTCTTTATATATATATATATATATATATATATATATATATATATATATATATATATATATATATATATATATATATACATATATATATCTGTGAGTGTGTGTATAAATAAACATAATAAGAAGTAGTATAATAAAAAATATCTTATAAAATATTTGTTTAGTAATATTTTACAATTACAGGTCCCACTAATGAAACATTGTGTCAGCTGGCTTGGGCTTGTAAGAGATGACCCACTTCTAGTTATTTCATCAGAGATTGACTGTTTTGGAACTAAAGTATTATCATCAGATGTTGTTCTTGCTACCCTGAGAGATGTAATCTTGACGAGTTCTCTATAAATATTACAAAATCATTAGCATCAGGATTTCTTTCTGTGCCTGAGAGACAGCTGCAACAGTATTTAATAGGTAAACTAAGTAATGCTACTTCTGAAATTTTGCAGAACGCTTCTTTAGCACAAGTGCATAATATGCACAGTGAGAGAGTTTTAGGTATGGTTGATGCTCAAAATAAAAGGGCTCCTAATGCTACTATAAGTTTTTTAGACAGTAAAGTAAAAAGTAAAATTAATAAAACAATGGATCGGCTGTTAGAAAAGAGTCAAGATAAACAAAGAGCTATTATAATGTTTGCTTTAAAACAGGGATCTTTTACTAGGAATCAATTATCATCACGGGAAAAAAATATAAGAGCTACAGCAAATATGCAACTACAAGAAACAGCTCAGAATAGAGACAAATTGGAAAGAAAGAAAATGGAAAAATCAATCAATGCAGATCTAAATAAAAATCTTGAATCTGTAGCTCTATCTGTTTTTTCAAAGGAAATGAAAAGTTTTGTGTTAGCTGTTCTAAATAAAGACACTAACAGTTTAGTGGCAAATATCAGTCACATTTGGGATGTGGATGGAAAAGATGTTACATTTTTTGGTTCCATTATGTCTTTTTCTTTTAAAAAAAGATTTGATTTTGTAAATATTTTGTACATTGATGATAGTGGTATAACAAACTTATTAATCAAAGAAATTCTCACTGACATTGTTCTTGGATTTGTGAGTTTTTCAGCTGTGTTATAGTATACCACTAAACATTTTTATAAAGTTCTTTTTAACATTGTTTCAAACAATATGGTCACAGATTCAGAAAAATGGTATTAATGTTTCTCAGCTTTTTAAAAAGTATCAGTTTGTATTTTTTTTTACGTTTGTCTGTGTTTATCTGTGTTTTATGTCTACCAATTTCATGTTGTTTGGTAAAACTATTTCATAGAATATTTTAACCATCTCTATAATACCTCTTTTATTTATTAAACAAAAGTTTTTATTTTTATGTTGCTTACTTTCTTTTCTCTATAATTTTTTTTTTTCAGTGTAACCCTAGTCAACAATGCTAATTCTTCTCAATCAACTGGTTATCAAGTAGCAATAGATCCAGTTTATGAGGATCGACTCATAAACTGGATCTATGATTTAATACTCATAAACGACTTATAAACTGGATCTATGTTTCCTGATACTTTTACATCAATAGCTTATTGATTAAACATTAATAAGTAAACGTAATGACAATAAGCAAAAGAAGCAGTTAAAAGATGGAGTGCAAAGCCCTATGGCTTACCTTCTCGGCGGTGCACTTCGTTAAGTAAGTTACACAACTATTTGTCTAATTTATGAACTGAATAGCCAGGGCAAATTTAATGTCAGTTTTAGTATTTTTCCTATATATATATATATATATATATATATATATATATATATATATATATATATATATATATATATATATATATATATATATATATATATATATATATATATATATATATATATATATATATATATATATATAAAATAAGATAAAAATTAAAAAATTAATAATTTGATAAATAAAGTTTTTTACTTTAACTAATTGATTTAAATTTCTGGCTATTATTGGCAAAAATTTGACATGCTTTAAAAAAGTTAAATATGAGAGAGAAGGGGGTGGTGAGAACTTCCCTCCAAAATAATTGTCCAAATATTATTGTCCGGTTGACAATTTAAGACACTATTGTTAAGAAAATTTTTGAAAACTAAATTTGCTATTATTAGACAATTTATTTTAAAATTTACTAATGTTGCGGTTCAGAAGTTTATTATCTTAACTTCAAGTTTTTAGTTACATTTTGAAATCACACTTTTTAAAATTTTAAGCGAACGTGTTTTTTTAACGTTGTTTTTAAAAGCGCGTTTTTTTTCAATTTTTATATCATTACCGATTTTTCTTTAAAACTTAATAACCTTTTTTTTTTTTCATGATATAATCATAATAAAAGCAAATTTAGAAAGATGATAATAGGCTCTATTTATCTTTGTAATTTTTTTAATATAATGTTCAGTTTGAAATTTTGATCGAAGTACCTACTTATATCTATATAAACTTATAAAAAAAATATGGATTTTAATAAATCTTATACGAAACTGTTATAGGTTTTAAAAATTGTTATTTTGTATAAAAATATTTTAATTTTTGACCTCAATGGTTAATCAGTGGTTAAACTAATGAGTTAAATTCTAGAGGTTTATTTATCATATACATTCTTAAGTAATTGCATTTGATTTTTTCTTTTCAATATGATGCTTTACATAAAGCATTTTTATTTTTTTGATTTTGCTTTTTTATAATCATAATTCTAATATCAATTTTTAAAATATATTAGAATTTATAATGCCTGATTTTATTTTGCTTTATTTGCTGATATTGTGGTTTAACCTATGCATCATAGGCTGCGTTGTTTTAAAACGTGGTCAAGTTTTTCCATTGTGTAAGTAATCTCAGGACAGATCAAGATATTCCCCTAACTTTAACAACTGTATATTTTGACCCACTTGCAGCTGTAAACTTTAGAAAACAATATCATAGCGATCAACCTTGCTTACACATATAGTTCCTAAAGTTACACATTATAGTTCCTAAAGTTGCAGTTGAATTTGTTGGAAAAGATAGTGTTGCAACTGCTTCCAGGAAAGTTATTTACCTAAAAGTTATTAGGAAGTTTTAGTGAGTATGTCAGTTAACTTAGACCCTACTGTTTACTTTTTTCCAAGTGATGGCATAGTTAAAGTTTTTTAAAATCTCTATGAAAAAACGCCTTTTTTGAGACATAGATTGACGTACATTTAAATAAGATTTTTTTTGGCAATATTAAGGATTTTACCCCAAATACGAAAGATTTGAACCCAAATATCGTTACAACTTGACACGATAATGAAAAATAATTCGCATCTTTGAAATCAAAATGAGAAATGCTATACAAAAACTAAACTATTTGCTCGGCATCAAAAAATAACTTCTTTTGTTGACCAGTAAAATTTATGACAAGAAGCTATTTCTGCTATATGCTGCTGATGCATATGTTAAAATTGAAGAGCAGTGTCTTGCTTTCATAGAAATAACCAAAGCAAACTGAGAAGCATGCAATACGAAGCCTTTCATGAAGATGTAAACAATTTTTGGTAACAATCATAATATTAAACCAGGGTGCGTTAGCATTCTATTTACTTAGGAAGTCTTAAAAAAGCTATGGAAATTCTATGGCTATAATTAAAATGTTAAAGCAACAGAAAGATCTGGTAAACCAATACTTATTATTACTTTTACCTGCAATCCGATATAGAATGTGTGGTAAAAGAAAGTACACAAATTTAATTTCAAACATTGTTAACTAATAGATTATGATATGTATGTTTTCATGTCTAGTCAAGTAAGAAATAAAGTGTGTAATAAAGTTGTGTTTTGCCTTTGTAAAGTTTGTTTTCATTTGTGCTGTTTAGCTATTTATTTTTATTTTTGTTTGATGTAGTTAATAATTGAGTGCTTTCGTATTTTTTGTTTATGTCAACTTTTAATAGCTTTATATAATTATTAATTTTAAATTAATTTAATTTAGCATGCTTTTATTTATTTTTGTTGGTGTTAATTTTTTTGTTTGATTATTTATTTTATTTAGGTGTCACTCCAATGACTGGTTTTTTTGTAACTAATTGAGTGACACCTAACCTAACTTTGATAAATTTTAAAAAACTTGTAGTTTTTCAACTTTGGTTTAATAAGTGGATAAAATGTAAATAGTTTATAAAATGTCATATGTTAAAGATTTATATAAGTTTATATTCTGTTTATATTAATGTTTTAAAAGCGGTGTTACTTAGCAGTGTGTAGAGCAACATTGTTATCCTTGCTAATCAAAAGATGCTACTAAGTTGTGATATTACATGGCAATATATAGTGCCGGGTGGTTTTAATTTTTGCAGATTATTTATTACTTAAGATACTTTGGAACTAAGACTAAGTATAAATTTCACTATAATCAGAATCAAAATATAAATACTAAAACTTGTAAATATACATTTCCATTTTTTTTTTCAAAGTTACTTATAATTTCTAGGGCCCTTCAGATATGTGGCTATATTTATATTTCAATTAAAATTCAACCTTACGTAAATCTACTTGTTATTAGACTCAACTTTCACATTACTTTCAGACACTCTACGATATCAAGACTGATAAGATAAAGATTGCTATAATGATTATTTATGAAATTTAAGTTATTATAAAGATTTTTACTTAGTTTTTATGACTGTAATTATATTTTTTTACGAACCAAATTTCTTTAAATTTACTACGTGATTATAATTATCCTATAATGAAGTGTTTATACATAATTGTATTCTTTTTATTTTTGTCATTTGTCAATGTTTTATTAGTTTGTTTATTATGGAATGTGGAAGAAAATTAGATCCCAAGAAATATTAGATTGACTGCCGTAAAACTCAAAACGAGTATACGTTTTCAAAATATTATCTTTAAAAATGCTCCTTTGGGTCCGAATATATAATAATATAAACACGTTAATAATGACGCATAATGGAAAAAAAAAAGGGTTTCTATTAGCCATTTACAAAGTTGGTGGTGAAGTCTACTTATCTTTAAAAAAATGTTTATATTTCATTACAGTTGTTTTTAACTTTACGCAATGAGATCTAATAATTCAGCCGGTTTTAATAATCTGCTACTTTAGCAGATTATTAGATCCGCCTAAATTGTTTAATCCCAATGAGTAAAACTCTAAGTAGATTTAAAAAACAATTTTAACTTATAGTTTTACGCGATGGATCTAATAACTCAGCCGAATCTAATAATGTACTATAGTAATATTAATATAGCCAATATGAATCTGAAAGATGGCTACCCAGCTAGCACACATACGTTGTTAAAACATTAGAACAAGTCGGAAAATGGTTATACTTTCAAAGGTTGATTCAACGCTTTATTTTCTACCTTAGCCCAACGTTGTATTTACGTTGATTGAACGTTGAACTTTAATTGGCAAAACGTTGTATTCAATAGTTTTCGGAATTAAATTTCATTAAACTCTATATATGTATACTTTATACATATATCATCCGCTGAGAATTGGAGTGTTCTATGTCCATTTTTGAGTTTTTTGACTTTTATCGTTCACAATATGCTAATGTACTATGTCCATAAGTTTTACATTGATCTGTCAAGTCTTGCACTTGTTTTCTTTAATAATCGTTTAACCTATGTCCAATTCGATGGGCCTGTTTAGTATTGGAGTGGTCTATGTCCGTCACCCAATAGAATGGCACCGTCCAACACATTTTGAAACACATTTTCACCGTCCGGTGAAAAATTATGAGATCATTAATCACCGTTACATGCTTTTAACAGCATTCTTTTTATTTTTTATCTGAGGCTGACGAGTTCGTGTTGCATGTAGATAAACAGATTTTATCTGGATATCACACTTTACAATAGTATTTCACCTTCCCCCTTTTTTGAGGGAGGTAGGTGCAACGGGACCAACAACTTTTATGTTTTTGTCTACAATTAATTTACTTATTGTAGACTAAAATAATTTTGTATATGTATATAAGTGCATATGTATGTATACGTGTATATGTGTGTGTATGTGTATATATGTGTGCATGTTTAGGTATAACAAATAAACTAATATAATATAAAAGTTAGTTTTAGGTACATATATATATATATATATATATATATATATATATATATATATATATATATATATATATATATATATATATATAAATATATATAAATATATATATATATATATATATATATATATATATATATATATATATATATATATATATATATATATATATATATATATATAAAACACTTTTTCACGGTCCGACTGAAGTCGAAAATGGCCGCTGAAGAGGCCAGGATTCATGTTATTTTAGATAAAATTGATTCTGACGAAAGGTAAACTCATTTGTATCACTAAACTTTCATGTTAATCAATCAATCTATTAATCTTTATCTGTTTAAGTCATCATGCCTCTTCCAGGCCTAATTCTTTATGCATTTAACATAGATATTTATTGTACCTTACATGACAGATTAGGGTTAGATTTATTTTTGTTTGGAAGCATTTTTTTTAATTGAAGTTTTTTTTATTGCTGGCATCAAGAAGGTAGTGACCCATCTGATAGTAACGATGATGAAGACGAGCTTGATGTAGATGAGACTGCCGACACAGACGGGAACGAAAATGAAGGTTCAGATGAGGTTGATGAAGAAGATGTTGTGTCCGCTGCTGATACAAACGATAATAGAGTCGAAGGTGCTGATGGTGAAACTGCCAATTTTGTCGAGAATGGAATACTAACGTAAGCGTTTTTAGCATGACACTTTTGATTGAAAACTATTATTATTATATTTGTGTTTCTTTATTTAACAGGGAGACTCCAAAGCTTCTTACGCGAAAAAGGCTTCGGCAGCCAGTGAACTGGAAGCAGAACGTACGAAAGCGACTGCGAGAGGCAGGAGAGGAGTATGTTGACATTCAAGGCCGAAAACATCAAGAGAAGACTGTAGGAGAGGAATGCCCTATTAACTGTTGTCTAAAATGTCGAAACAACATTGTTGCTATAGAGAGGGGAAAAATTCACTCAGACTTTTGGTCGCTTAGTGACCAAAAAAAAGCGCACTTTTACTCAATTTGTGCAACGTGATTTCAAAATTCGAGAACAACTTCGGCGTCAAACTCTTGACGAAAGCAGGAAGAAGTTTAGCTACCGGTACTTTTTTGAGGTTGGTGGCGAACGTATTCAGGTTTGTAAAACCTCTTAAATTCTCTTAATATTAGTGCTAGAAGAATTAGTTATTTATTTGACCACAATTTAAGCCCAGATAGTGGAGTGGCCACGTCTCCAAAGAAGGGAAGAAACAAAAAGAAATTCTTGCCTCAGGAAACTGTGCAGCAAATTTGTGACCATATCAACTCTTTTCCGAGGGTGGAGAGCCACTACAACCGCGCCAATACACGCCAAGAAAGAGTTCTTAGAAACCGAACTTAGTCTAAAGAAGATGTTTCAGCTGTATAAAGAAATCCACACCAATGATCATGTCACTACTGAAAGCAAATACAGAGATATTTTCAACACAAAATTTAACATCGCTTTTCGCAAACCGAAGAAAGATCGCTGTGATTACTGCGAAGAAGTGAAGCTGATTCCAACACCGTCGGAAGAGGAGGAACTCAAATATCTGGACCACTTTTCTAAATAGCTAGAGTTCAAAGAAAAGCGCAATAGGGACAGGAAAATTCACAAAAATGGAATAGACCCTACCGTTGCGGTTGTATCCTTTGACATGGAAAATATAATGGCTTTGCTGAAAGCCAACGTTTCAAATTTTTGCTACAAGAGAAAGCTCAATATGTATAACTTAACTGGCCACTGCTTGCTAGACAATGTTACGTATTGCGCCGTTTGGCACGAGATATTGTGTGGCCGCGCTGGAAATCATATCTGCAGTGCTCTACTTAAAATTCTTACGGAAATCGTTTAGAAGCACCCGGAAATTAAGAAAATCATCTTGTGGTCGGATTCTTCTGTCCCACAAAACAAGAACAGCATCATGTCTTACGGTCTTGCTCATTTTATGAGACTTAACCCTCAAATTGAAAGCGTCGAACAAAAGTACTCGGAGCCTGGCCACGGGAACGTGCAGGAGGTCGACGCCATTCACAGTCTTATTGTAAAGAGTCTGCGTTATTCCGAAGTATTCAGTCCAGTGTCGGTATTAAGAAATTTACGTGCCCTAGGTGAAAAGACGGGTAAATCCTTCAAATGAAATCAGCAGACTTTTTCGACTTCCAAAAAATTAGCAAATTCTACAATTACGACCAAGTGCCTTACACGCTAATCAAGTATAGCAAAATCGTTTCTACCATTATGCTGCACATAGAATACAAATGGACGTTTTCGGATGAACAAACAAACGTTCGTCTAGGGCGAAAACCTGCTCGCGGTAATGTTCCTCGTGACGCTCGGCCGACTGTATCCACGATATGAATCAAACCAGTGATGACTGCTGAGAAGAAAAAAGTTTTTAGCTCAAGGTTGAAGTACATGCCGCTCGTTGATCGCCAGTTTTTTGCGACAATTTTGTAACCAAAAACATGTTAAGAAACTTAAAAATACAATTTCTGTGAACATTTGAATACAGTAAAAAGTATGGTAAAAAAAATGGACTTAGAACAAATATTTTTTGAACTTTAAGAATTTTCGGAATTATAATGATCTATGTCCAAATGTGGTTAGCCGTTTAACGACCTTATCATTTTTTTATTGGAACTATATATTTTTTTACAATCTTTACTTCTGTTTAAATAAATAAATGGCCCTAAACAACACAATTGTTTAATAAAGAACAATTTGAGCACTGTTGAACTTTCAAACTTGATTATCTCCAAACTAGCTTTTGTGGACTTAGAACACTCCAATTCTCAGCGGACGATATATGTATATATATATATATATATATATATATATATATATATATATATATATATATATATATATATATATATATATATATATATATATATGTATGTATATATATATATATATATATATATATATATATATATATATACATATGTACACACACATCCGACGTAATAATAGTATATATATTTAGAGTTGTCAGCGCTTGATCATCTGAACAAAAATCATGTTTGTGTTGATTGTGGTTTAATAATAATTATAAAAGATTTAAATTAAGTTATATAATTTCGAAATAGCAATATTTGGTCGCATATATTCCCAGCTAGCACACATACGTTGTTAAAACATAAGAACAATGTCGCGCGTTTCGTTGGTCCAACATCGTTGTGCCAACGAAAACGCTGCCAACGTTGTTTTTATATCATTATGGTTAGAAATGCAACGTCGCCGACAACTAAAAACCAATGTTGATAAAACGTTTAATTAAAGTCGGCAAATGTTTATATTTACTACGTTGATTCAACGTTGACAAAACGTTTCATTCAATTTTATTCGGAGATAAATTTTAATTTATTACTATTTTCTTTATATATACATAAAATATATTTACAGATATAAAATATATATATGCATAATATATATATATATATATAAAATATATTCGGAGATAATATTTATTTTCGGAGATATTATTTATTATATATATTCGGAGATATTATATATTATATATATTCGGAGATAATATTTATTATTCGGAGATAAATTTTAATTAATTACTATTTTCTTTATATATACATCAAATATATTTACAGATATAAAATATGCATTATATATATATATATATATATATATAAATATATATATATATATATATATAAAATATGTATATAAAATATGTATGTATATATATATATATTTATATATATATATATATATATATACATATATATATATACATATATATATATATATACACACAAACACATATACAGTAAACGTAAATAATATATAAGTCTTAAGGTTGACAACGCTTGATTATGGGAACAAAAATCATGTTTGTATTGATTGTGGTTTGATATTTTAATAATGACGGAAGATTTTATTTCAGTTATATTATTTCACAATAGCAATGTTTGGTCGTATACATTGGATCAACGTTGGGTTTAGTTCGTAAAAACAATCAACATTTTACGATGTATTTAAATATTTTGGATCAAAGTTGATTTATATACATTAAATCAACGTAGAAATATATACATTGGATCAACGTTGTGTTTAGATGTTAAAAGCAACCAACTTTTTGCGATGATTTTACATACACAGGAAAAACGTTGATTTATATACATTGAATCAATGTCAAGATATATACATTGAATCGACGTTGGGTTAAGATCGTGAAAATAATCAAATTTTTTCGATGTTTTTTACATACATTGGAAAAACGTTGATTTATATGCATCTAATCAACGTCGAAATATATACATTGGATCAACATTGGGTTTAGGTTCTAAAAACAATCAATTTTTTTAGTTGTTTATACATACATTGGACCAATGTAAATTTGCCAGATGTTTTTAGTTCGGTCGGTAATAATTTTATCATTAACCAAATGACATCGGATCAACGTTGGTTTTGCATTGGAAAAAAGAGCCGACGTTTGCGATGGTTTTACATACGTTGACCCAATGTAGCCATGCTTGTTGACTATATTGCAAAAGCAATAATAAACAATCATACTTTTAATGAACCTAGAGAGGATGCAAACAATTAAGAACTCATATAATCCAGCAAAGTTTGGTCGCGCATATTACGTTACTCCGCACGATGCCAAATTTGAAGAATGCGTCATTTCTCTTTCGATAAAGAAAATCGCAAAAAATTTGTTTTCGATGACCATTCTGATGTCAGCTGTGACAAACAATTTCCTTCTGTTTCGAAAAAAGGAACAACTTACGCATTCTGCCCTATTCATGCGTCATGCGTTCTGCCCTATTCATGGTCATTGTTATGGTTTTCATGTTATAACAGGTAGCGAAGGTCGGAAAGATCCTGCTGCATCACTATATACCCATTGCCCGGAAGCTCCAAACGATTTGTTTTATAATTTTGCTTGTAATTTGGCTGAATATTGCAAAAATAGAGAATCGCAATACTTTTTCCACGACATTTTTCATTTATATACACATAAATGTTGCTTTTAAATATAGTCGTTTGACCTCTTCGTCGCTGGTAAATACGTCAATATGCGAACAATTTAACAGTTACATTCGGAAAATCAAACGCTCTGCAAATTTAATATCTATAATAAAGTTCATCAGATGAATTTGTAATTTTGTATCTTCATATTAATAGTAAGTTTAACGTTATTAGTAACTGTTGTTTTTTATTAGTTACAATTCTGTAATTCTGTAAATATCCTTTAGTGCTTGTAGTTTCCTTTTAGCTTTCGTTATTGTTATTATTAATAAAAATTGAGCTGTATTTTTCTAGACGTTTGCATACGTTTGTTTATTGCTTTACATTGGTTGTTTGTTTTAAGAAGTATTCAAAATTTTCACAATAGTAGTAGTCCTTCACGTTATAAACAAGGAAAGAGCTTTTTTGGAGTAAGATCTTTTTGATAATGTTAATATACTATTTTTTTTAGAATTTAAAATTTATATGTTTTCTTTTTTATTTTATTCATTTATGTTATAGCTTTTTTAGCTTATTTTTAATGAGATACTCTTATTTAAAAACTTTTATAGTCTGAAATTGTGTGATGCATACTATTTAATTATTTATTTACTTTAGTTCCACCTTTCATTTTGTTTCAGTTGGTCTTAATTTTTTTTCAGTCACTGTTAAAATATGGTTTTAATTAAGTAAATTAGCTTACAGCCAGAGAAAATTAACGGAACACATCAAAGTAGGAACACTTTTATTAACTGACAAAATAAAAAAACAGTTATAAATGTTAATACTCTTCTATAATGGTGTTAAACAATTTATATTTCAAGCAGTGCGACTATTATAGAAGTTGTGATAATAAGCTTTGTTACTCAATACGATAATCTATTATTTAATACAATTAGTTAAGAGGTTTTTTTTTAGGTTTTGCAGGCTGTGATTTCAAAAGTGTGCAACAACTAAACATATTAGATATATATAAACTGTGTTATTTTAAATAAATCAAGTTAAATTGTTATTATTTATTTACTTATAACCCTTATTACGGGTTGCTTTCTGCTAGAATGAAATTATTTTGCAAAACAGGAGTTTATTCTTTTTGTTAGACCAAAACGGTGTACACTTTTAAAAAAAAAGTGTAGTTTTAATATTGAAAATACAATAGGTTGAACATTCAGTAGAAAATTCATTATGTCGAAAATGCAGAAAGTCGTTGAGTTAGAAAGTTAGAACATGTTTAAATTAGGTGTAAATGTAATAATCAAAAGCTACTGTCGCTAGAAAATCAAAATCTACGATTTACGAAATTTTAAAATTGTGCTGAGTTATAGGTCACCCAACCAACATATTTCATAAAAAATCTCTGCTAGAGTCAATTTAAGTTTACATAATTCCGGATAATTCTAACCCCAATATTGCGCGGTATTTGTTTGCAATATTAATATTTAGTGGAAAAGTTAGCTAGTAACAAAACGTCCATTTGCTGGAAGTCAGCATGGGTTTTTAGAGTAGTTGCCCTCATTAGCATCAACATTATTGCATATTAATCACATGTGCATTCATAGTATTGGCAGTAAGTTTATTAACAGAAATATTTGAATTTGAATATGCACTACAAATAGATACTTTTGGAATAATGCACGTGCGCCCAATTAAAAAATTATATTTAAATATAATTTGTAATATAAATTTATAAATTATTATAATATAATTTATAATATTATTAAGCATAACGCTTACCGACCAATCATAGAGCAACAGTGTCAAACATTGTTGTCTACCGCAATATTCATTTGCACGCCATACGTTTAATGTGCAGGGCCGACGAAATGGGTTTCAAAGTTAACGGGCACACTGCCTTATTTCAAAAAAATTATATATAAATAACCATTATATATAGCAAGTTAATATATAGCTTTACTTAAATAAAAATTTAAAAATGCGTTGCTATGTAAAATAAAAGTAAAAAAATAATAGATACAATAAGTATTATAAAATAGATTTTTACAAGCTTTTTTCAATATACAAATACTTATACTAGATAAAAAAAGTTAATTAAAATATAAACTAAAAAACTTCAAAATAAAGTAAAATAACTAAAAAACTTCAAAATAAAGTAAAATTTGAAAAAAGAAAATTAGTTAGTAAATGATTGAGTAAGCACTTTTTGTACTTGTTAAGTCGATCAAATGCTGTTTTAAATGTTTTTAAAACATTGAACGAGGTTATTCTTTTTGTCGTCAAGAACTCTTCACTAATATTGATTTTTTTAAAAGTGCATGAAAAACTATAATGAGGATTTTGTGTTCTCTATACCAAAATATGTATCTATGAACATCATCTATATTTATATATTAGTCACACTTAAATCTATCTATTATCTATATATCTATATATCTATAAGAGCAGAAGAAAGTTATATAAAAAAATAAACATTAGTTTATATGAAACCAACCTCAAAAATATAAATGTTGCACTTGCAATGTTCTACATTTTTGTTCTACATCTAACAGTTTTAGCCCTACCTCCCCTCTCCCTCGCCCCTTGTCACATACTTATTATTTCCTCCCGCCAGCCCTGCATTATAGCATAGTATATATCTATCCTACGGTTAAATCCCCTGAAAACTATTCATTTAATTTATTTCTATTTTTCAATTTAAACTAGATTAACAGTTTTATTAACAAAATTTTAAGTAAAAATATTTCAAAACACTTTATTGGTAAATTCGACAAAAGATTTCAAATTTATAGAAAACATCTTGCCGTAAAAAGTATAAAAAAATGTAAAATTTAAAAAAATTATTTAAGGGGCCATCCATAAAGGACATCATTCAAATAAAAGGGAGGGGCCAAGAAAAAAAGACAAAAAAACGACAAGGGGAGGGGGTATAGAAAAGAACTACACTAAATAGATTTTTTATTTTTTATGTTAACATGTGTTTTTATGAAGATAATGTGATAAAATACTTTTAATTTTATTTCCGAAATGTGTAGCAGAAGTGTCTTGAGAGATGTGATAATAAAAACAGTTAGAAGATGGTTTCATTGAATAAAATATAAAAAAAAACTACTACTGTTTTTTTATAACTACTATTTATAATAAATCGCACCATACAAACATATTTGTTTCAGCACATCATTCCGCACCAGCACGGGGCAGTAGCTCTTTTGGCTAAGAGTGATGGCTTATGGCCTATGGTGACTAATGTGTGCATTCGATCAATTGAAATCCATTCTGTAGGTCTCACGTCTGGCTCTGATGTGCTAGCCCATAAGCGCAACGAGTGAGTGTGTTTAACTTTCTATTCACCCGATTTGAAAGTGAACGAAGACATAACGAGACCATAATAAACGTCCAAACGGTACATACTAATGCACTACACCATCACACCTGTAGACATTAACGGCCTCTAAAACCAGTATATCATATATTTGTTTTTTATTATATACTTTTGTTCATAATCTTTTTTTTTTTTTTTCCCTCATCCTTGTATATTTATTCACATTTGTGGTATGTGTGAATGAGGCCGTATATTTGTGAGAATTTTAACAGCGCAAAAATTTTACACAAAAGTATGTATTAGCGTATTTTTTTTACAAATGTATTCTTGGTTGGAATATTCTGAACAATTTCATTGGATAAGTTTAGACTTATCACGATTTCGTTAGGTTTTTTGTTTTTATCTAATTTTCTCGATTTGACGTCGCTAAGTTAGTTTGTTGTGGTTTGCACTATACAGTCTTCACTACCATTCCTTTGGGACCATCCATAAAGTACGTACGCATGTATGGGGGGAGGGGTGGTTATCCTGAAACGTACGAATGCGTACAGGGGGGGGAGGGTGTTAACGACAGCGAGTACGTACGCGGTTTAACTATCTCTCCTAAACTTCGTTATAAAAACATTGAATTTCACGTGTTTTAATGTTTTTTTATTAAAACATTGAATTTCACGTTAAAAAATCATAATATAATATATGTTATTTTTTTTTCTGACTTCAATTACAATTGTTTTTTATTTTTCTTTATAAGTAACGAGGAGAGAAAAAATTGAGCTATAATATCTCCAAATAATGTTTTCCATTTTTTGCAACATAATTCGACTGTAGCAAGATGAAAAGTAACAAAACTGTAATCAAAGAAAACTTCTTCTGAATTCTTTTTTTAATTACGAACCTGGTTTTTCCCATTTCTCTTAAAAGGTTAATATTTTGTTTTTAAAAAACAATAAAATAAAAAAAGGTAATATTATTATTTTTTTTATCATTAAAGTTAATATTAACATACATTAAGATTGCTAAGGACAGGCGAAGCGAAATGAACATACATGTGACAATGCATATGACAATCATTGTGATAATTGTAAAAAATAGTTACTTTAAATGCTGATGGAAACCAACACTTTTTATGATGCAATGTAACGGCAATTATCTTGAGTAAACTAAAACAAAAAAAACTTTTATGATTCTATTCGAAAACTCATTACGCCTCATTGGAAAAAAAACTTATTATTTATTATGACCAAGATGCCGCGCGGGAACGAGAAAAAATACCTTCAATTCCTTGAGTTATATAAAAAAGCATATTCAACACTTGAAAAACAAAAGCACTATCAGCAAGCACAAGAGTTGTGGAAAATAGTAAAAAACAATGAATCCTTGTATGAAAAAAAAATAAATGAGTTAAAAGAGAAAGTAACAAAGTCGAAAGTATCACTTATGTCATTCTGGGGAAATACCATTTCACCACCTAGCAAAAAGAAAAAAGATATCCATCCAGCGCCGTCTTCGTTAAATGAAACACGAAGTTTCCTAAATGCAACTACGACAGAACCTGCAAGGATTGAAATTAGTAAGCTAATTTCTGTAATATTTTAAAAACTTTTTCTCTCTTGCGATTTTCTATACATTAGGCCGGGTGAATAAAAAAGAGCAATTGCTTTTTCTCAGTAACTGTTCAGCTTTGCGTGAATAAAAATTTGACCAAGATTGCTCAAATTTTTATTCACGTAAAGCTGAACAATTTACTCCAACAACGCTCAACTTTACGTAAATAGAAATTTGAGGATAATTGCTCAATTTTTTATTCACGTAAAACTGAACAATTACTGAGTAAAAGCAATTGCTCTTTTTTATTCACCCGGCCTACTGAGTTTAACCGTATTGTAAATCAAACTACATCGTACGACCTTAGAGCAGTCACAGAAATTTATAATGTTGACCACTAGACCTATTTTTCTATATCTAAAATAAATTGATTAGTAGTAATTGTCAAGAATTTATAATAGCTTATTTTTTGGCATTTTTTAATTTAGATTTAACAGACAACAAAAAAGAAAGAGAAAATCCGGCACAAGTTAGGAGTCGAAAGAAAATCTCAGATCTTGAATCACAACGTGCATCCTTGATAGTCGTACGTGATTCTGGTTTATCTACCGTAACAAAGGAACAAATAAACACTGTGAAAGAAACCATAAGAAAAGAAAAAACAAAATTGGACAGGTAAGATAATTTAGTTATGTATTTCTTTATTTGATATTTCATTTTAGAATGCTTAACTGTCAGGTTTCTAGTAAATATCAAGAGATATATGTTAAATAATACAGAGTTTATTTATGCGTATAGAAAAGCGTCTTGGCTATAAAAACCAAACATTTTCAAAGACAGAAACTTTCATAATCTTATTGTAAATAATATTTTCTTATTTGAAATAAGAATTTGCGTACTTTTTCTTTTGCAACATTAGCCAAAAGTTGCGAAACCTTAAGTATAGAAGTTTTTATAACGGAATCAAAGCTTTACTGATATTTCGTTTTCAGATTGATTCGTGAATCAGCTCGTCAAAGAAAACGAAGACAAAAACTTAAAGAGAGCATCGAAACTGTGTGTCAGAACATCCCTGAAGCATCAAGTGCTTTGAAACAGTTTAGTCGAAACCATACTGGACGACCGCGTCTCGAAGTTGACCAACCAGAGCTTTTATCAACAATTATAAAAATTGTGCAAAATTTATCAGCAGCTGACGAACGTCGAAGAACAGAATGTCTCCGTAGCGTCTCCACTTTAGATGACCTTCAGGAAGAGTTGACAAAGATAGGCTTTACCTTGAGTAGGAGTGGTTTGTACCTTCGTCTTTTACCACGACGTGGAAACACTTCTGAAGGAAAAAAACATGTCAGCACAGTTCCAGTAAAGCTGTTACGTCCAGAAAACTCAATGCAAAAAAAAAATGACGATAGAATGTTTGCCAAATCATTCATTGACGACATGTTCGAAATTTGCAAATTGTTTGGACCAAAAGCTGTGCTTTTCATTTCCAACGATGATAAAGCCAGGGTCCCATTGGGTATTGCTGCAGCAAGCCTTCAAGCGCCGTTGCTGATGCATATGGAATACAAGGTCAAACTCATGGATCACGATTTTGTCGTTAGCTCACAGCACAAATTGATCCCATCAGTGTATGGCGTATGCGAAGTTAACAATACTGGAAATGTATCATACAGTGGGGACACTTTCATACGCATAAGAAGTGCGAAACACGATACATCAAATGCTTTTACACATGCTTTTGATGTTAGAGAGCTTTTTAAAACCGAGTTGGTTAAACGTAGACCAATTATGTTAATGGAGCCTGATGGAGCTCAGGATGAAGCACCACGTTTCCCTAAAACCTTAGCAACTGCTGTTGACCTCTTTCGCTTGCTTAATTTAGATGCCCTTCTTCATGGTGTGAATGCAGCTGGCCTTTCAGCCTTTAACCCCGTAGAACGAAGAATGGCACCTCTTTCTCGTGATTTGGCTGGAATAGTCCTTCCTCATGATTTTTTTGGCAATCACCTTGATTCTTCTGGAAAAACAATCGACTATGAATTGGAGGTAGAGAACTTTCAAAAAGCGGCTGACGTTTTATCCCAAGTTTGGGAGAAAACCGTCATTGACGGGTATCCTGTTCATTGCCAGGCTGTACCAGTTGGGAAAGCATATGAACCACCAATTCCAGATCCTGTTTGGGTAGACAAACATTGTCAGCAATCGCGATACAGCCTACAAATCGTAAAATGCCAAGAGGAGTCATGTTGCACACCGTTTGAAACAAACTGGCTGAAAAACTTCCCCCAACGTTTCATTCCATTTCCGGCAATCTTCGAATACTGCGAGAATGGTTACAAAGCAATGGAACCGTCTCGATATTTTAAAAACGTATCAAAACAATCAACGTTTGCACCACTGACACATCGACTTTTGCTACATGATATACCTATAGAAGGATTAAAATACAAAATTATACCATTTGATCTGTATTGCCCATCGTTATAGGAAAAGCTCTTTAATGGAATTTGCGACAAGTGCAATAAATACTGGCCAAGCCAGGCTGCAATGAAACGGCACAAGAAAGCACATACACAAAAAAAAACACGGTTGAAATGGAGAGTGAGGATAGTGTTAGTGACAGTGAATCTATTTATAAAAGTGAAGATATCAGTGAGGAGATTGATTATAAAGTGTGGAAGCAGAGTTCATGCCTGTATTTGATAACATATTTGATTTATTTAAGTCACCATTTGAGGAAATATGAAATATAAATACTCGCAACAAGAATTCTTTTTAAGAATATTTTTCTTTTTTTTACAAAAACTGGAAAGTTATTAACAAATAACTTTCCGGATTTTAATTAAGCACAGAGAAATTTACAAAATGTTTTTTTGTGTTTAATATTTTGAAAAATTAATGCGTTGGGGAAGGAAGGGGAGGAGAGTCTGAACTTGTAATAGAAAATGCGTACGTACGCAGAAGGGAGGGGGGGGAGGTCGTTAAAAGCAAACAAGTGCGTACAAGGGGGGAGGGGGGGTCCTAAATCAGTGGTTTTACTGCGTACGTACTTTATGGATGGCCCCTTTGGTCGTTTTGTCAACAATATTTTTTTTAACGTTACATTTTTTAGTGGTTATAAGCTATTAGTTTAAAATCGCATATATTGTCTTATCTTTTTATTTCCTCATTATTTTCTGCCTACCGATTTGATGTTCGTATATATTTTTTTTTATCTCTGGCTTATCGTTATTTAATTACTCTGAGTCTGTTTTGTGTGATAGCTATTGTCTCTACTTACCAGGCAAGATTTATATGAGAACATACTATTCATAGTTATATTTTTAATCATACTTTCGTTTAACTACTTTTGTACTAACCACAAAACATCTTAAATTAGTATCAATGCTTATGAGTGGTATTTACTTATTATATTTATAATACATATTTCAGCCATAAAAGAAACGGTAAGTTACTTTTTATAATTAATTACTATTTCCTATTCGCTTTTTGTTTTTTCTACACATTATAATTGTTTATTTACACACGCGCATACGTACATGTGTACAAGTTTGTTTCTTCTAATGTAAGGGTACCTTATATTTATATGTGTTTACATATCTGTTTATGGTCACACCTTGCGCATTCCTCACCAACCTCACGAGATCTCTTAGAATGTTGGAGCTGTTTTCAAAAACTGGGATAGGGATTAAGTTTTTTGGCTTTTGTTGTGTAGTCTATTATACTGCAATATTGACTAGCATGACGTAGAGTGCAGGCGGTGAGATCTGTTGCAAGGACACGCCCCTGACGAGTGGCGTTAGTGCAGGTCTCGGGCTCTCCGAAACGTCATTGGTGATCGCAGTGCATTCCTGAGGAGGGGAATCACCATTTATCCACTTCTAAATTCTAATTGGTTATTACTTAATTCTAATTGGTTATTATATTTTTTTATTTTGAATTTGTTACATTAACGACATTTATATATTTTTATGTTACACAGGGGATTATCAGTTCTCAATTTTTTATCTTGAGTTTAGAACATATATTGTACCACATTTATTAGACACTTGTATGGTGCGATTATTTTAGTTTTGAATACCATTATAAACCAGCGGATTTTTATTGACTTGTTTACTCATAGAGATCATTGTTTCATCATTTGCTAAAAGATGAATAGAGTGTAAGTTTTTATTCTTCTTTTCCTGAGTTGCTTACTTTTATTCTTCCTACTAAATAATCTTTACATTAATTTATGTTTTTTTATCTAAATGACATCATCTTCAATCTGTTTTTATTTTCACATCTCTCAGGTCTACGTAACTGGACGGTTCCGTTGGTCACTTTTTGCGAACATTGTGTCGCATATACAAAAAAATTTATTCTTTGTGGCTGGTGAGCCCCGACTTTTTCTAATGTACGCCACAACGACATAACGGACATTAGGCTATCCCGCTGGATGTGGTTACGGCGCTCAATAACCTAATGAATACGCTGACACTCACGCACACGTTCAGTCGGAAGCTCCACAATGCACGTCGGATCAGCGCTCGCTGACTATGTGCTCAGATCTGAAATCTCACTTCATAGCACATCATTCCACACCAGCACGGGGCAGTAGCTCTTATGGTTAAGAGTGATGGCTTGTGGCCTACGGTGACTAATGTGTGCATTCGATCAGTTGAAATCCATTCTGTAGGTCTGACGTCTTTCACGAGCAAGAAGATTTTTAAGACCCATATGAGGCATGAATATGACCATAACGATAATCACATGGATATGTATTAAAAATAGACCAACTTTCATCAAATATACCATTTGCTTTTTAACGCTCTATAGTTTGATCTGAATCAATAAATTGTCCCCGCGGTCCAATGAGGTATCAGTAAACTTAAAACTTCTATTACAAAAGGGATCAGACACTAACAACTTAATAGGTTTTTTAAGTCCAATATTGTTTTTCCACACAATACTATGAATTACCTTTTCAGCAACATTATTCTTTTCAATAGATCTGGGATCTTTAGTACTAATAACATTAGCAAATCGAGTAGCAACGGGTTTACCAGCTTTTTCATTAAAAAATAACGAATTCTCTAACATCTTCACAACGGGTAAAGGTGATGGTTTCTTATCAGCTGAATTCACCTTCAAATCAATAAGTTTACCATAATCATCCGAATTAGCCAAAGGATATATAACATCTAATATCATTTGATCACCTTCAATATCAAGGAATCTCAAACCAATATTAGACATTTCCAGAGGAACAGAAGAATTCTGTGTAGTTGGTTTTTTAACACAAACATCCATTACTTCCCAAGACACTTCTTTATCAATATAATAAATACCTCCTGTAGCCATCCAATACTGATCAATATTAGTCCATAGATTAGGATAAACGACAGGAAAATGATAAATATTCTGTACAGTATTGTTAGTACATTCACAATACCAATATATATTTTACCAATATATAACACAAAACTCATCATAATAACCCTTACTCCAATCAAACCCTCTTTCTATAACGAAATCGGGTGAGGCGCTCACTTCGTGATTGGGGGGTTGCTCCGCCATTAATAACGTGATATCCTCTCTGAGACCAACCTCTTCTTCCTTTTGGATGAATAAATATTCTTCGGCTTGCCGCACCATATGCTGCTGCAACATTAATGAATAATTGCCAAAAACCTTGTCTAATATAGCCTGACTCTCCTTCACAACACTCCATGGCATAGCATATTTAGGTAATTCGTCATTAAACTTAGGAAACTGATACAGTTTAAAGCTATACTTATGAAGTTGCATGGCAATTTTAGCCTCTTTATTATACAGAATCTCCTTACGATCATAAAAATTAACTTCGCCTGGTTTAAGCCTCGTATAATGAGGCAAATCATCTTGAGGGACAGGCTGATAATCAGGATCATAATTCCAACCTTCTCTACTCTCAGATATTGTACTCACATCAGTTATATTACTCACTTTAGTTGAATTAGAACTAACTGAACTTGTATTAGAAGTACTAGAACGAGACCAATCAGACTCAGAATACAACATATTTTCAAATATGTTAGTCGGTCTTGTTTTAAACATTTCTTAAAGAGCTATATATTCTGTCTTACTAATAATATTCTTAGGTAACAAGGCTGATTTCAATATTTTACAAACATTAGGCATATGAATATAAGGAACAGTTTCCTTAGCCAAACCAGCCACAGCCTTAACATTTTTAACAACATTAACTACCGATTTAGGATTAATTGCACCTGTTAAACCAGTCACAACAGATTCAGCAATACAAGCTGCTTCTTTATTTTTATAATTCTTTTCGTTCACACCAAATATTTGGTTATCTCATCCGGGAGCGACTTTTAACGACTTATTAGGGTTAACTTTATTCTGTTTAAACTGAGCTTGATTCTTGTTGAAACCTTGGGGTATTTGAAAGTAATAATCGTCGCCCATCTGAAAATTGAACAGTTTCAGTGCACCCACATAAATTCTAAAATTCACATGCAAATAAATTATGATCAACACATTCATTATATAACGACTTGCAAGCTGTACGACACCAATCGCAATGGGTAACCGATATCAACGCTAATAACATTAAATACATTTGAATAACAATTAACATAACAACAGCACTTTTTATACACACCCTAATCGGATTAACAACCCATAATATAACGAAACATTTATAAATTCCCTATTAACCAACCACCCACCATCACTAAATAACTATGAGATATATTGCCATTTTTTGCTAATCCATCTACAATGCTAAACCATCCCACCGACCACGTGGAATCCCACGTGGTCGGTGGGATGGTTTCTATTAACAAAAAATGGTAATATATATATATATATATATATATATATATATATATATATATATATATATAAACATTTTTTTTATATATTTCGCTTACAAACTTAGTATCTTTGTCACAGTTTAAAATTTTAAACAAACAATTTACTAATTTAACTAATTTGTTTGTTGAACAAACTATACTTGCCATATAATTTTTTTGAAAATTGTTATAGAAACAGTGTAGGTAAAATATATCATTATTTATTTTACATATAAAACTATATTTATTTTAAGATTTTTAACTCTATATTTAGTTTTACATTTATAACTCAATTTTTGTTAAATATCCTTGAAGCTTTATTTTGATATATAATTTGTAAATAATATCAAAAATATTTAGCGAGATGAACATTTTTAAGTGGAAAAAAAAATTGAATCCAACTTTTCATTGCGTTTTATATATCAAAAATCACACCTTAAAAATTGCATAACTTTTGAAGTACTTGACCTACAGAAATGATTTTTATAAATTTAGAAAATTCAAGACTGAAAGTTTTTTAAAAAATATTGTATTATTTTGAAAATTCAAAAATTTCTCACATCCCTACTTATAAACGAACTAAAATAAAATAAGATTGCAAATAAATTTATTATTTAAACTAGTTTAAGACTTAAACTATTTAAATAAAGTGGTTAATTACCTTAAAGTTCGAGAAAGATATACCAAAATAATATATGGAAATAAAATATTGCAGGATTAAGAAAAACTATCTATCATGAAAAACAATATTGTAGATTTTAGCATTGTGGAGATCTCCTCACAACAAAAAACAATTTCACTCGGCTTTTAATCTTTATTTTATTTTGCATTCCTTAAACAACCACCAACATTTTTAACTTAGTTAACGAACTAAAATAGAATAACAACCAAAACGCAAAAATCAAAAAAATGCGCTTTTTTCGACCTTTATAATCTACTTGGCATTATTGTATTTGAAACTTAAAAACTTGAAACAGACCAAATTGTCTAGAAATAGTAATATAAATATATATATATATATATATATATATATATATATATATATATATATATAAATATATATATATTTATATATATATAAATATATATATAAAAATAAATATATATATATATTTATATATCTATATATATATATATATATATATATATATATATATATATATATATATATATATATATATATATATATATATATATATATATATATATATATATATATAAAAGTAACATGAGAACAAGGAACTCCCTGATTTTCCTTAGTTTTGCCTCTCTCCTTTGTTATTTTTTAAACCTTTAGTTAGCCTTTCAATTTAAAATTCGTTTACTTATGTTATCTCTGATGAACTTTTACTTTTTTCAATTTGTTTGCACAACTTACATTAATTTTCTGTAGGTTTCTGTACATTTATTTATTACATTAATTTTCTGTTGGTTTCTTACATAAGTTTTCTGTTAATTTTCTGTTGGTTTCTTAACTTCTTTATTAAATAACTTTTTAAAATGTTGCTTCAATTCATTCATAGGAACATCAATTTTTAAATCAGTTTTTTAAATCTTTCCAGAATTCATTGCGATTTTATTGTTATAGCATTGTTAATTTGTGTAGTTTCTTGCGTTTGTTACATCTTTCCTCTAAAATAATTGACACAGTTCTCAAACAACCAATTCTATGTAGCATGTTCTAAAACCGAGTCATTTGCATAAAACATGCATAACAAGTTATTTACATAACACCTGCATAGCATTTGCATTTACACATGTATAAACAAGGTATTTAATTGAATGAAAGTTTCACAAATTCTAAAAATTTAAAAAATTCTTTTTTTAAATATTTGCTTTGTCGATGCTTGGAACATAGCGCTGATGTTGGTAATTAACAAATAATAAATTATTAAAGTAAGTAACTTTGCTTGTAATCTTTCAAATTGAAGTTTTTTCAGTTTAAAAATTCTTAAGAAGTTTCTACCTGATTGATGGTGGGTTTAGAAGAGAACACTGTCGTTGATTAGGCATGTAGCCAAGAATACTGCTTTCCTTATTCAAATAATAAAATAATTAAAAATTATGTTTTTCTTTATTAAATTTAATTTATTAATATGGGATATGCACTAACTCTAACTAATTAAAACTAACACTAATTCTAACTAACACTAGTTTAAGATATTTAGCTTTGATGACTAAACAAAAATAATTAAGAGATACAATTTTGGCAGATATATTTCTCATAAAGTAAGTTGAAAAAAAGTTAAATACAACGAAGCAAAAGTAAGTTATCTAATCTGATTAAATGTTGTGTGTACTGATCAAGTTTTTTTATTTGATTTGTAGTGCTTTAGAGCAGTGCACTGAGTTTGATGGAAAAAGTAGTCTTAAAGTATTAGAGTATGTGATTCACAAAAATTGCTATTTGATAAATTGATAAGTAATATTTTTATATAATGATAATTAATTATAAATATGACTTCAACAAAAAATGTTGTATATATTAGTATAAAATATTTCTGTTTACATCAGCATTTTTTTAAATTTCAGCGACCAAAACAATAAAATACAAAGTAATAGATATAAAACGTAATAGATATAATGTAGTAGATATAAAAAATAAAAAACATACCAAAAATTCATTGTAAATACAGTTGTTTATTTTTTACTGAGTGAATTTGGATTTAATTTAATGTAAAATATGACATGTTGTCCTTAAACTTTATGCCCTGGTTTATGCGAATAAGTTAAAAGTTGTTAATTTTGTTTTGTTTTGGTTTAGTAGAAAGTACTTGTGAAAATAGTGCTGAAAGTTTTTAAAGTAAGTTTATAATTTAGTGGGTAGTTTACTTAGTTTTATTATTATTTTAAGTTGATGGTGATTAAACAGAAATAAAGAAGTTTTTAAACTAGTTTCAAATATGCGTCAAAAATTTCAATAATTTGACTTAAATTTATATTAGATTTGAAAATGAGACAGTTTGTCCTTTCCGTCATGAGTCAAAAGTAAAATTAACAGATCACATAAACCGAGTACATAAACGTCCGATTGAAATAAGCAAAACTGTTGATATGCCCGATAACACCTATAACCAAAATATGCCCTATAACAAATTGTTTCAAAATAACAAAAAATGTTAGAGAACACTTAAAAGGTAAAACGCATAATTT
This sequence comes from Hydra vulgaris, assembly GCF_022113875.1. NCBI lineage: Eukaryota > Metazoa > Cnidaria > Hydrozoa > Anthoathecata > Hydridae > Hydra > Hydra vulgaris. The sequence continues at coordinate 50,399,034 of NC_061163.1, forward strand.
AAAACCCGGTCCTGAATATTATATGCTTCTAAAAAGTGCTAAGAGTTATAAATTACAAGATCCTTCTGAGTCACCAAGTAAAACAAACAAAAAATACAAATCATTTTCTCCTGCTACTATATTAACTGTTAAAAAAGATCAGCGACAAGTGGAATTTAATATTCAAACTTAAATAGCTATACATTGGAAAGAGAACATTTAATAAAATTTAATTCAAAAGAAGAAAAATTAGGAAAGTCTGATTAGATTTTGAGCAGCCATTTATCTACTGAATCTACTGAACCATCAATTGAAATTGGTGATGTTCAAAGTGATGCATTTGATGAAGTTAATAAAAATGATGATAACGGTGATTATATACCCTCTGAGCAAGAAAGCAAAGCAATCCGAAAAACAATCCGAATAAAGAATTAACCATGTTTAATTTTTGTTGTTATAAGGACTGTCTTTTTTATTATACACTTTACCGGTGCCCATAGATCTGGTGTAACAGCAAATATGACTATGGAAGAATTTTTTAAAATGAAAGTTTTTAGAGATGGCATGAAGATGATAAATGTATGGGATCATAAAACTGTTTTAACCTATGGTTCAGCAAGAGTGACTTTAAATTCTATGAAATTTGAGTAGATTAGAGTTTTTGTGAATCATGTTAACAAAATTACTTGCCATTCATTCATTCAGATTTTACTCAAGTGTCCTAATCTATATTTTAATTAAGTGTCCTAATTAATATTTTAATTAAGTCCTAATTAATATTTTAATAAAGTATCCTAATTACTATTTTAATAAAGTGTCGTAATTATTATTTTAATTAAGTGTCCTAAAAAACTCTATATTATTAAAAGATTTTACCATCACCCAGTTGAGAACACAAACCAATCATGAACGAAATTAAACTTGAATGTCTTTTGACTATAAAATAAATAAATTTACAAATAAACAATTTTTATTATTTTTTATTTTTTAAGTATTTAAATAAACATTTCAGCTTTGTTGTTTCTTATGTTAGGTTTTTTTTCAATATTAGGCTTAACCTTTATGATTACAAACGTGTGGCATCGACAAGTTTCCATGAGACCATTTCCTTGTTTAAATACGCCACTATGAAGAAAATAGCTAAATCTTTTTTAACAACCAGATGTCTTTCATGGCATTATGAAACCTGTTATGAAGATCAGGACTAAATATTTTTAATGTGATACCTCTAGGTATATTATCATACAAGGTTTGCAAGTTTCTTCAACCCTTTCCCACAAATATATTAAAGGGTTTTATATCATAGCTTTCTTTGTCCAAAAAAAATTATTTTCACCACAGTATAAAAGCTTTACCTGCCATAATCAAGTATTAGTTTAACTTCATTACAAGAACAAGGATTGGTTCATATATGTATATATATATATATATATATATATATATATATATATATATATATATATATATATATATATATATATATATATATATATATATATATATATATTTTATATATATATATATATATATATATATATATATATATATATATTAAATAAATATATATATATATATATATATATTAAATATTATCTTGCTTACATTTCATCACTTACAATATAAAATTTAAACAATCGGCAGAACTTTTAGTTATTTTAAATCATAAATAGAGACAATTTCAACTTAGACTAAGGTTTATTACTCTGGTAATTTCAAACTAATGACAAATTCTTTTAAATTATTTCAATTGAAAAAGACAATTTTCTCAACAACAAAAAAACATGAAAAAAGTGAATAAGAATGATTATTTTGCATTGTTTTATTTGTGACGCTCCAGCACGTGCATTTATTAGATGTTGCGATGGTCACACATCCAAAAATGGATGCGAAAACCGCATTTCTGTGGCAGAGTATTTTAAAAAAGAATTGTTTATACAAACGATAATGCAAACTTGAGAACTGATATAGAATTTAAATTGAATGTTTACCCATTACACAGAATGGGAACAGCACATGCTTGCTTATAAATATCTTAAGTATGATCCATTCTTTTATTATTTCTAGGGTGCGTTGTCGATCTCTATTTTTTTTGGAAGTTTAAATTAAAAATTTATATTAGCTATGCTCAGCAACAGCTGATTTCAACTTGTATGTAGGAAATAGTCCAGTCCACTCCTTCGGAATTTGCTAGACATCCAAGAGGTATTTTAGAACAAGAACGCTGGAAGGCAACAGAATTTCGTCAATTTACTTTGTATACAGGAATTAGTTTTTGAGAAAATTTTTGACAATAAAGGTTATAGTTTGTTTTTTGCATTTGCTGTACGTGTAAAGGTGAGTTTCCATTCATCCGTTTTTTCGCGGAACGGGAAAAAACGTTAATAAATCATATATCTGAATTTTAATTTGAAAACTACTTGCAATATATATAAGGAACAGCATGATATGCAAAACATAATCAACTTGTATTAATAGCTTAGCGATTTAAAGAGCGCTCTATTCTTTTAAACCTTTTTGGATATTTTATTAAAAGTGCAATTATCAAAATTTCAAATTTAAAAAGGAACAAATAATAAATAAGCAAAAATGGAACGTATTGTGAGGTAATGGAAAAACTTTTTGAAGAAGGAGAACAAAAATATACTTGTATAGTTATTAGTAAACATCATTTGCAACCTCTTGTTGTAACCCCATTTAAGATTACGGCATGGGAAACTATGAAATATTCAAAATTTAATAAAACAAAATGGAAGTTAATAGTGCAGAAAAGAAGTAATTTCTTACATAAACTTCGCGTCATGAATAACGCTATAGGAGAATTGGCATTACTTCCTATGTTACATGAAGTCAATTAAATTTTATGTTATAAATTGTAAATTTATAACATAAAATGTTATAAATTGTTTAATTTAGTAAAAGAAAATAAAAGTTATGTATATTAGAAAAATAATAATTATAAGGAAAATTTTATGATCTTGGCGTGTTCCTTAACTTTACCTTGAAGTTATTATTCTAGATTGCTCTTGAAACCATTTGTGTAGTTTCTTAATAAGATGAAGCACTAGATCTTTATAGTTAAAGAATAATTGATATAATGCAATTGTAATAAATTAATTTAAATAATCTATTCATATTTGTAACTAATACTAATTATAAACGGGCAACACATAAAATAAATGAATAAATAAATATTTACATTAAATAATAATTTAAAATCAAAATTAGATAAATATTACAAAACAATATTTAGTTATAGAAAAAATATTAATTTTCTTTCATATTATTAATTTCAAATTAGTATCTTATTTCATATGATTAATTTCAAAAACCTTATTTAATATATATATAATTTAATTAATAATATAATATATAAATAATAATAATATAATTTCAAATTATTATTTTATTTCATATTATTAATTTTAAAAACCTTATTTAATAATAGTGTGTGACTTTTTGATTTATTGGCAATTTTCCCAGACTAATGGCTCATTATAGTAAATGCTTGTCCATTAAAATGATATTTTTTGTTTCAATACTTTTACTATAGCAAATGAAAGTCAAAATGTCTGACTTCTTTATTTTTCATTGCTATAAAAAGTGCATTATATAATCTTCATCAATTATTATTGCCATATGAAAATTTGTTTTTGAATTTTTTAGGTAAATGTATATATTTTTCAAACTCTGGATAATTTATATTTAATAATTCTTTAATTTAATAATGTAACCTTTATATAAATAACCTTATATAAATAACCTTTATATCTTACGTAAATAACCTTTAAATCTTATATACTTATTACTAAATTAAAATATTGATAGCATTGATAAATTTGTTATAAATATCGAGTGAAGAAAAATGTTACACTCTGCATTGAGAAATCAATAAACAAGTTCTGTCCAGATATCTGTAATTTTTATAATTTATTTACTGATTAACTACTTTAATGCATTCTATATGATACAATCAATATGTGAACATTTATAATTAGATATTCTTTATAAATTGTACTGTTTGGCTGTGTGGATCGAAAACAGAAAATGAAGATGTTATTTCTTTTTGTTGGGTGGATGAATCCAATGAAGTTGTTGGATATCCATTAAAACTTGTTGATCCACTAAGGGTGATGATTGCTGAGTGGTACAATGCCAAATTCTTTATGGTACTTATTTAAGCTTGTTAAAGTCAAGTCATTGATACTTCGACGGACATGTATTTCAGGCACGACACCCCTTCCCCCCCTTCCCCGCGCTAAAGTCGTTAAAAACGGATCTTTTCGCTAAAGCAACGCGATGGGTTAATTGGTTATATAAAAAAATTCGTTTTTTTATATCTGAATACTGACTGGCCACTCGATTTCGGTTCGAACTAGTAAAATTTAACTAAAATTTTTCTTGCGCCATGTGCTCTAATTCACTGAACGCTACACTAAAGTAAGTTTTGTCATTTCTTATCTTTTAAATTTGTAAAATTTTGAATCTTTTAATCCTAAACAAAATACAGTTTTTAATCTTTTAATTAATGAAGCCTAATTTTTTTAGAAGTCTATTATTTAATCTTTAAATCTCTAAAAAGCTTTTTTTTTTAATCTTTTAATTTTAAAAGCTTAATCTTATATCTTATGAGTTTTAGTTATCTTAATAAAGCTGGAACCTTTTTAATCTTTTGTAAGAGACTAGAATGGCATTAATTCAAACATTGGTTACGTTCTTTGAAAACATCGGAGAAGAAAATTTGATTGAGTATTTGCAAGTAGAGTGTTATTAAAAAGAGAAGAAAAATGTTTTTGTGGACATTCGATGAATGTTCAAAAACTTCAAGAGATCTAATGTGTCTTAAATAGTTGACACAAGTTTAATGATACCTTTAAAGATCGAATGAGTATACCTGATAATACTCTAATTCATTTAATATATGCTGTTTTAATCTTTATGCGTAATCCTGTGAATAACACACTTTTATAAACACAAAATATAGTTTATGACGCTAAATGATTGTAAATACGTTTTACTATTTTAAATTACTATAATTTTATCTAATACTAATGTTATAGCATAGCGGCGTAAAATTTTTTCTAGTTCTTTTGCGCGCTCGTCCGGAGAGAAATAAAACAAAGAAAATTAACTTAGAAGTAGATATTTGATAAACTTTTTTATTACGTTTTAATAAAAGTTTTTTTTTTGTTATTTATCATATACTATGATAACATTGTTGATATTATCGTAGTATTTTATAAATTATCATAGTGTTAGATTTAATTTATCGTTAATATTATCATAACTTTTTATAATTTATCTTTTTAATTTTCATAAAAAAAATAATAACACAATGTTTAGTTTAAATAAATTTACTGTATAATATTCACAATAGGTATTTTTTCTTATTTAAATCTTTAGGTAATTTTAGAACTTAGTTTATTAAAACTATTGCTTATAACAATGTACTTTGGGATGACTTTGAGAGGAGATGCTGCAGATGCACGAAAAGGAAATCAATTGGAACAGGATTTCTCCAGTGCGGATCAAGTGTTACGGCACATGTAATAATTCAATAGTTAAAGCTTTTAAGTTACGCAGAAGTTTCTGTAAGCACTGCTGCTGTATTTGTAGGGGTTTATAAAAAAACTGCAATACAGTGGTATAATTACAGTATGGACATTTGCACATTTAAAACATTAAAACTTAGTGATAGACAGTTAGGAGGTCAAGGTCATACTGTTGAGATTGACGAATCTTTAATGTTTAAGCGAAAAAGTAATATGGGTAGGGTAATTGAGCAGCACTGGATTTTTGGGGCTTATGACTTGTCCACTAAAAAGGGTTACCTAACAAGGGTTGAAGATCGTACGGCAAATACACTTTTACCTATTATTTTGATATGGATTGCTCCTGGGACTACTATCCATTCATATCATAATTTAAACAACCTAAGCTATAATTATTTGACCGTCAATCACACTAATATCTTTGTTGATGCCCTAACACATGCTACCACCATCCATGCTGAATCGTTTTGGTGAAGAATAAATCAAAAGTTATAATACGTCTCTGAGTCACATGGTAAAACGAAATGGGCGCGATTAGATGAGTCTATATATAGGGTGTCTTTCGAATTTAAAAACGAAAAATCATGTGAAAATTGGTCGAATTTTAAACAAGTTAATGATAAGTACTCTTTATAGATCTATATTCTTGTTAATAAATATTTTGTTTTCTTTTTATGTAAATACCGATGATCATTGGGCTGATTGAAAATGAACGAAAAAAGAAAGTGAAAATTTTGTTTTGATTGTAAATGTAATAAAATATTAAAAGTTGTTTGAATTAATGTTATTTTGTTATGACTTAAACACACGTTTTAATTTTATGTTAAATATTCGAGAAATTCAAATGCGTATGTTCAAGATACGTTTTTTTTTCATCTTTTAATTTTGTTTTGTCCTAGTTTAAGTTTAAGTGTTTTTTGTCGATATTAACTAATTTTAACAAGATTTTACCACTTTGAAACGAATTTTTTATTTCTTCAGTTATTTTAACTTATATATATTTATTACTTAGAATTTTTTAGTGTATTATAAATAATGATTTTAATAAATAAAAATTTTTATTAGTAACAACTTTTTTTAATTTGCCTATATTTTCAAAAAATTAAAGGTCAACGATGATTTCTTTTAAATTAAAACAAATTGACTATGGTTTTTTATAAGTAACCTAAGATTTTCGGTAAAACTCGTTTGAAACAAATCCACTATGGTTAGTAATATAGCGATAAAATCAATATGGTTTTAGGTAATACTCGTTTTTACTAACTTTAGGGGGGGGGGGGGGGTGCCTGAAATACACGTCCGCCATTCATAGTAAAGCCAGATGCAGGAAGGAATTAAAAATCATTCTTGGATAGATAGGTAAAAGTAAAACCAGTTCTATTTTATTATTCTTCTAAACATTCTACTTGTGACTTAGTTAATGTTATACGACTATCTTCGTATTAGTTATAAAGCAAGTCTGATAAGGTTAAAAAATATATATCCAGACAGGATTACTTGTTTTTCTTCAAAAAAAATTTCAGTATGATTCAAAATACATTTGCAGAGGACTGGTAGCATAATATTTATTTTTACTTGATGCTTGATTATAGGTTTTGATTTTTGTCATCACCCAACAAGTCCTACCCGATTAAACTGGAAACTGTTATGACAAGTTCTGTAAATTTGGAAATATAACAGTAAAATGGAAATACACTAGTAAAACTGCTAGAGTACCTTAATAAAATTTAATAAACGTACGTTCAATATGGCCATTAATGCTGTTGCGAAAAGTATGTAGGTTTCGAAATCCATGACTAGTTAGGTGTACGAAAGAAAGAATTAAGATCTAAATACTCAATTTAATCGGGTTATGTCTCAAAATCAGACTGCAAAAAAATTATTCTTTTTAATAAAGTATAAGCATAAACAAATTTCGTTCTCACTAGCCCTTTATTGATCACATAACGAAAGCTTCATTCAAAAAATTATTCTATTTATACATGTAACTAGTTTACATTACTTATTATTATTCTTAAAAAAAAAAAGCTACTGGCATATGTTTAGGTAGCTTTCTTAGACATGGAGTAATGTTAGTCTCATTTGACGCACGCTTAGAAGGACGACCAACTGAAGGTAAACACGGCAAGAATTTATTAAACCGTTTGCAAATTCAGAAATAAAGTTAAGAAGATTGTGTATTGATTTTTTTGGGAATATGTAATTGATTGCAATGACGTCGATTTAAAAGCCATGCGTTTACTTTAGCTATATCAACACAATGGAATAAAACTTTTAAACACCAGCACTTTGTTTTGTAAGATGTTCTATACTGTGAGATTAACATATCTGACAAGTCCACTCCTCCCATATTTATTATATTGTCTTACAACCTCTGTACAATTTATTGTTACAAATTTTTTTCCTTTTCAATCCCATATTTGAACAGAACAAACTGATTTTGGATCCACATAATTGGAACACATATGTACACACTTGTTATCATACCATTTTGTTATCACGATGTTAGAATTTAAATCAGTTTTGTACGCATGACTTCCTCTCCCAGATTTTTTTAGGTCTTTTTCTGTTGGTAATGAGCAATTTTCAATTCGATCGCTTCTTATGATTGAAGATTCTAAGAATCTCATTCCTTTAAGACGAAGACAAAGTTGTAATGAAGAAAACCAATTATCAAAGCATAACTTGAAGTTTGAGCTTTTAGGCAAAGTTTCTATAAGCTTTAGTACGCAATAAGATCCGTTGCGTTTTAAATTTTTATTAGCAGCATCTAAATATATTAAAAAAATCATACATCAATCAAACCATCAACCAATCATACAAATAAATCAAATCATACAATCAAATCAATCAAACCATCAATCAATCATACAATCAAACCAGAAGCACCTGATCGAACGTAATTTTGGAAACCCCAATTTGTAGGTTTCTTAGATTATACTGACTGATACCACTACGTTTGGTTTTAGCTGGTATAATCTGTTCGTCTATAGACTATTCAACTTCTGGTTTAATTAAATTACAATTATTTCTGAGATGGTCCAATATTGGTTGTATCTTAAACAACTTGTTATTTGTATTTACATCGTTCTGATATTTCTTAGAGTTGTCATTGAGGTGCAAAAATTGACGCTTTATCGGTTTAACGACATTACATCTGCAATTAGAGAATATCTTGTTGCGGTGCCCAGTACATTGCATATGATGGCATTTTTACAAAGGACGTATATATGTGCATGCCTATGAACTGCTCAATTTCTTTCACAGTAGTGTTAATACTTCGTGATGTTTTCTGCGTACTATACAAATTAGTCTCATCTGATATATGTTTATTAATGTCATGCTTCCAAAACATTTCAAAATAGATTAAAGATGTTAAAGTGTTTACATTATTTGGTGGTAAAGAAAACTTAGTTCCAAGTATCTCTGTGTTTAATTGGAAAGGCTGTGATGATCTCCATCTAAATACATGATTATCAAATTTTGACATATTTTTTGTGTCTGTTTCTTTTGTACAGCCAATAACATCAGTGTATTTTCAGATTCAATATCAGCATCAAAATGTATAGTTGTTACTTGATTATCAATGGTGTTGCTGTCTTGTTTTTAGAAGTTTTAATATCATCATCACTGCTATCATCTAAATCCGACATTTCAGAATCTGAACAAGGTTTCAAAATTGTTGTAAGAGCTTCACCAGCTGTATACCTTATCTTATTCATATTTTGATATCAATATACTGTCACTAAAAGAGAATTGAAATATCAATAAGAAATACAATGTAAAATATAAATGTTTACAAAATAAAAAATGTAAGCGGAATTTTCAACCTACTGTACAAAGGATCCATTTGGATACCAGAAACTTTAGAGAATAATAAAATTATTATTTTATATCAAACCTTTATAAAATTTTATTCCCTTTAAAAATATGATTCTTTGGTAAAATAAATTAATAAAAAAATATTACAAAAGTTAAAAATAACTTCATGTATATTGGTAAATAAAAATATCACTTTTTTAACTCTAAAACTACACAAATGCTAGTAAGAAAATAAATCGCTAATCTAGAATATCCTTTTGAATATTTAGTTTTATTTTGTAAAGAATACTGGTATTTTGCATAACAAAAACAAAAACAGTCAAAAGCAAAGAAGATATGTGATATTTCGGTTTTAAAAAAAAACCTATTTATTTTATAAATTGGTATTTTACACCTGATGATGGTCTATACAATTTAGTATTATTATTACAAAAAAGATAAAGTATGCTAATTTTGATGTTTTATAAATGATCATAATTCTAAGTACTACAAGAAATTTCGCTAAAACAATTGGTAGAAACTATCGGTAAGCAACCTCTAATACGGGTTAGTAATCAATAAATAACAATTTGACTTGATATATTATCTGAAAAATATAAACTACAATTCATCTTTATACAGGGTTGCGATTGTGTCCCTATATTTGCGGATCTATGATTTAATTCTCCTTTAGCGATTTTTTTATAATACCGACTTCCCCTCCCCTCTCATCCTTTTTTTTTTTATCAAGGTGCTCTAAGAAGTCCTAATGGTCTTGTCACAGAACACCGCCACAAGGAGAATAGCATTTATTAGTTGGCTTTTCGTTTCCAACCTACCGATAATGTTGATGTGCTTCGAGTAGGGATCGAACTCGTAACTCTTAGATTACGAATCCAATTCTCTAACCGCTGAACCACGATTGCTATAACACAATCCATCCCAGACTGGTACTCTCAGTTACCAAATAAGCAGCCTCCCTTCCCCATTTATTATTTGTTAACTCCCTACTAACTTAGATTTATATTTTATAAGGTTATTATTTGGCACAAGGGGGCTCCCACTATGGTCTCTCCCCATAGCTCCCCCTATGACTTCACCCCATCTACACGATATAAAATTGCTTTTTTATTGTGATTGAGATTTTTTTTTTGCAGCCTTTTATAAAAACTAGCATGCAATTAAAAAAAATTTAGACTTTATCCTGAACTGGTTAAGGCAATATAAGCCAGAAATTTAAACTAAAATTAACTAAAAAATATTTAAAAAATCGTTCCCTCCCAAGTTATTATTTAAGATTTTTTTTATAAACATAAACTAGATTCTGGCCATTATCTTATACATGAAACAAATTATACCTATACTAACTTTTCTTGATTCCCACAATGTAGTCAATGTCTAAATTATTTACTAACAAATAATGAAAGGAGTTTGGAAATTCGAAATTAATCTGAATATTTTTGGTCATGTTCAGATTAATCTGCCTCGGCTTAATCAGCCAAATATTTAACAATCAGTATCCGCAACTAGCACCAGTCCTTTTTATTGATTTGCTAATTTCTCTTAGCCAATTTAAAGAAAACAAACTGTTAAAAACAATTTTTTTTTTTTAATTATCTTTGCTTCCAACAAGGCTGCAAGCAACCACTAATAAGTGTTGGAAGCTTCTGAAAGGGAAAAAATGAAGATTGTAGAGCAAGATAACGATTAACAGACAACTTAAAAGATTGCAAATTATATGAATCAGGAAAGCAAGATGAAGAAAGCGAATTCCAGAGAACTGATGTTCGAGGAAAAAAACTAGACAAATAAGAGTTTTTGGAGCACTTAGGAACATTAACAGAAAAAGAATGAGACTTAATTGAATGACGAGTAACACGAGAATGAATTTTAGTAGATGGCACAAGAGACGCTAGCTCTTTCGAGCAGTGCCTATTATAGTATTTGTAGAAAAGAGAAAGAGAAGCAACATTACGACGATGTGACAGAGATTAAAGGTTGGCTGCAAGAGCAGGTCCAACTATGTTTACAATGCGTTTTTGCACCTTGTCTAAAAGAGAAAGAGCATCATTAGAAGATCCGCCCCAGATATGGCAACAGTATTCCATACAAGGTCGGATTTGAGATTTATAGAGATAGAGAATAGAATCCAGAGTAAGAAGGTGTCGAGCTCGATAAAGAGATGCAACTTTAGCAGATGCTAATTTTGCAACGGATTTGATATAAGGTTTCCAAGAAAGAACAGAAGTTAGAGTTAATCCTAGAAGATGAAGGGTAGGAGACTCATCGAGTACATTACCGTTCACAAATATAGGAAGGTCTAAGCTATTGCGATAACTATTGGCCGAAAAAAATTAAGTTTTATCTGAATTAAAGTTCACCAGCCACTGTGAGCCCCATGCTGTAGCAGAAGTGAGATCCTTTTCAAGTTCAGATGCCCCCTGCAAGCAATCAGAGGCAGTTGGCTTCTTATTGTGACAAGAATAAATGGTAGTATTATCAGCGAACAATGCCACCTTAGATGTGAGAATATCTGGAAGATCGTTAATGTAAAAAGAGTATAGGGCCAAGGATTGAACCTTGAGGAATCCCTGAGGTTACAGAATAAGAAGAGGAGTGCTGTCCATCAAGGACAGCTTTTATACTACGATTGGAAAGGAAGGATTCAATATTCATAAAGATGTTTCCAGATACACTGGAAAGATTGAAATCCATATTGATGATCAGAAAGTAGGTAATGAGACTCAAGATGAGAGATTAAGTGTTTGTTAATTAAAGATTCAAAAACCTTGCTTATGATAGGAAGAACACTAATGGGATGGTAGTTAGACGAATCGGATCGCACTCCAGAATTTTTTAAAATAGGGGTAACAGATGCTGCTTTCTAGCAGGCTGGAAAACAAGACTCTGATAAGCACTTATTAAATAGTTTTGAAAGGATAGACGACAGCTCTGGAGAACACTTATGCAAGACTATAACAGGTATGTTGTCCCGGCCGCAAGCTGTTGAAGAGTCTAAGCGGGAAATCACTTTAGATACAGAAGCTGGAGTGATACGAATGTCGAGCTATGGATCAACCTGTTTGACGGCTATATCAGGTAGAACGCAACTAGTGGCATCAAGAGATGATATTGATGAAAAGTTCTTGGCAAACAATTCAGCTTTGTCTTTAGGTGAGGTGACAAAGTCTGAAATATACAAAAGAGGTGGAATTACAGACTTGCCTTTATTATTGATACTATTAAAGATTCTTCAGAAGTCACGAGAGGCTAATTTTGTCATGAAATACGAGATTTCATGATCTGAGAATAGCGGGCTTTGGCGTTGGACAAAACCTTTTTTCAATGGTTCCTAGCAGTAATAAACTGACGTCTGTTTTCTGGAGAATTGTTTTGCTGATAGATATAAAAGTAATGGTTTCGATTGGCAATTGCAGCAGCACAATGGCTTGACCTGGAATCGTCGAGAGGGAATAAGGGATTCCATTCCAGACTGAATCCACGAAGTTATGTAAGTAGCACATTTGTCAACAGGGAGACGAAAGATTTCTAACCAGGGGCCATCACGAAAAAAATCACGGAAAGAGTCCAAGTCAGCTTTAAGGTAGATTAAGATTTACGATTAAAGGGGATTCTGATGGTAAAGAAGAATGAGATAATAGTTTTAGAGAGACCAAACCATGATCAGAGGCACCTTAGGGTGAGTGTGAAGAACTGAGCACTGACTAGGATCAGAAACAAGACATAAGTCAAGTAGAGAAGGTAAATGATTCGGGTTGTCTGGAAAGCGATTCGGAAAGTTGACTATTTGAGTTAGGGATTGAGAAAGACAAAGTTGTGGGCCTTAATGCCTGCAGAGTCACTGACACTTGAGCCAAGCCATTCAGTGTGATGAACATTAAAGTCACCGACAACAACAATATTGGCTGATGGATAAAGCATAAGGACTTAGTCAATATAATCAGAAATAACATCAAAAAGGGTGCAGTCTTGAGATGAGGGAGAGCGATATAGAACTAAGAGAAAGCTGATAGAGTGAAGTGGAGCTAAACGAAAGCACATTAAAGAGTAGTCTGTGGATTTAAACCTAGTTTCCCAACAAATGGGTGAATTCTTACGAATGTAAATGCCTAGACCAAGCATGTGGCTATTGGAGTCTTTACTAATTAAAGGAAGATAACCATCAACACTAAGATCACAAGATGAGACTGCTAAACTCAAATTAGTCTCCCAAAGAGCAAGTAGGTCTGGTGAACTTTGCAAGAGATAAGACTCAACAGAAGAAAAGTTACTACGAAGACCACGAATATTGGTGAATGATAGGTTTAGCGAACTTGGTGATGACTGTGGTTTTTTGTGTTATTAGTTTTTGTTAATTTATTCATTTTTAAATTTGTTAAAAAACTTGACTCGAAACATAGATAGTACTCAGTACACTGTCTTATAGCCTAAGCAGTTGCCTCATCATTAATAAGCCCTAAGCCGTAACAAAGGGCTCCAATGTGGCCTTGGCAATGCACACTAAAAGTACAAATAGGGACACCATCCATGCGCAACATGCACTGTTAGTACTCTGATATTTTTCAGCTGTTGATGGAATCAGCCTCTCTGAGAGCTACCACAGAGTTCGGGAAACCTGACTACCAGCCGGCCTTAGAACCATAAAACTGATTTTTAGAGCTGTACCCTCATCTGGAAATAATAGAAAGAGTTGCCTAGTCATAAAAACAGAGACAAAAGCAAAACCCATGAATTGAGTCAAGAAGATCCAGCGTTCAACATCCTTAACTGGAAACAATGTATTAAAAATACATCTGCGCCAGCCTAATAGATGTAGAAGGGGTGCGAGGCTGGTCAACAGATAGAATCTGTTTACCCCTTAAGTCTTTGCCTTGGACGCCTTCTACAAGACAGCAGTCATTTAACATCTGCCCAAGAAGAGTATTTTTATCGAGACACCATCTCTAGCCTTTACTCAACCAAGAGCCCCAAGGCAGGGGGTGTTTTATGTCGGAGTTTGCATCTCCTAGCCTTTGCTTAAAAAGGCATATCCTACAAGGCAGCAGGACATGAAGCAGATTGTACTGGGTTACATGTTACCAGTAGCAGGATAAACCTGACCTGACAAGCCTGACCAGTAGCAGGATAAACCTGACCTGACAAGCCTTACTAGTAGCAGGATAAACCTGGCCTGACAATAGGAGATTAAATAAAATGATAGTAATACATTTTAGAAAGTTTGATTTATTGAGTAATAACTAAAATCATACAGTAAAAAATCATAAGAAATCAAATTTCTGACCATTTATTCCTCATAGTACAATGGGTGAGAATGTATCTGTATGGAAGGTATTCGTTTAAAGCTCATGAACCACTTCAAGATTTCTTCCTATTCATGTGTACGAATTTTTATGCAGATCGACTGAAGGTGTATGAGAGAAAAATACACAATTAATTAGCTAACTGCTTTTTTTTGCACCTATTGATTCATTGATTAACAAAAAACTGAAACACAAAAGATAAATGGTTATATGACAATAAAATAAAGTAGTTTTTAAACATTTAAAAAAATTTATGAAAATATTTTATGATCTAAAACTACTTACTGATGGGTAAGGTTAGGAAGCATTAACTTTGGGTGTTGATTAAGTCCTTCTAGTGATTCTAGTAAAATAGGGTAAGGATAAGAAAAATTTCAGTTGTTAAAAATTGTCTATTGCATTTTTAAACAACAAAAAAAAAATGTGCAAGTTATTTAGTAATATTGTTCAAGACAGTTTCCTGGACAATATTGCTAATATTAACAATGTAACAATTTTAACAATTTTATATTTTTTCTAAAACAAAAATCCTTTCAGAAAGTAAACTGCTAATTTAATGAAATAAATATCAAGATAAATAATATATTGTACTGTACTGTTTTAAGCAGAAAGGTTTTCCATAACTCTTTAATTACTAAAATGTTTAAATATTTTATTCTTTATTTTCACTAATTTTGGATTCCAAGATTAAAAAATACATTTATTTACGCAATAAAATATATTTTTTAACCCAAGATATACATACAAATGAATGCAATACACTTTTGGTGTCAATAAGATAAATATTTGATTTTACTACAACATTTATAAAGATGTTTGAATATTTAAACACCCTAAATAATTACTAACAATTTAAAATGTATTCAAAATCTGAATCATTGAAGTGTATAAGTTCTCACGGCAATTCAACTGACGATTACCACTTCTTTGCATTAACTTTTTGATAACTGTTTAATTATCCGGAACTATATTTCTTTGTGTATACATCAACGCTAAACCATTCAAACGATCTCTAGACATTGTTGATCTTGACCTAGTTTTTAATCTGCGAAAATTTGAAATAGATCTTTCACAAGAACACGATGTCACAGGTGAAGTTGCAAATAACTGCAAACAAACAAAAATATTGGCTAAATTTTTATACATGAAATTGTCTTTATAGTATCAGACACATTGTTTGGAATGGGATAATTAGAGAAATTTGGATATTGGAATGGGATAATTAGAGAAAGTCCAGTATATCTCCCAAAGACCACACTCTGCATCTAAAGCTAATGGATTTGGCTAATCTTCAAAATAAAAATCAGAAAAAATCTTTAAGCTCTTCCTCTAATTGTTTTTTTTTCTGATGAACCATTTAATAAAGAAACTATTTTATCAGTGATGATGCTCAAGCCATGTAACAAATTAAGATTGCCATTGTTGAATCTTTCAGAAAGAGCTAAATCTAGGTGGTCAACTATAGGGATGGTTAAAACACGTGTATAATACTTTTGTGTATTCTCTGCCGGATGATTTTCGCAGTAAAAAAATAGATACAATAAGTTATTATTTTCATAGCCTAAGTTATTTTTTAATGACAATGATAAAAAATTATATAATAGCATTAAATAGCTGACACAACTAACAATTAAAACAGGTTTTTTAATGCTATCACAAAACAAAATTTTATTTACCTCAATAGTCTAAAATTCCAATTTCTTCATAACTGTGAATAATGATTTAAACAGTAAGTTTCATATCATATGAGTTTACTGAACTAAAACCATGTTTCCTGTGGTAGAAAATTAGATCCTGTAAAATATAGATCCACTGCCGTAAAACTTAGAACGAGAATATGTTATAAATATATATTATTTAAAAATGTTCTTTTTAGTCCGAATATGTATATTAAGACATTACGAAAAACAAAATAAGGAACTAATATTTGCTCAAATTTGTAAACATGATTATCATACATGATTATTAAATACACACAAAGTTTTATTATATACATTTCAAAACTTCAATCGGTGTAATCTTCAGAGTATTAATAAAGGAAAGAGACGTTATATTTAGAGATGGTCGGACTGATTGACTTTTTTTTTGTTCGCCCGTGTTCGTACGGTCCGAGCCACCGAACCGGTTGAACACGAGCAACAATAATTTTGTCAAACAACCTGGACAACTCGGACACCCCAAACACCGGACAGAAAAACTAATGTCGAACCGAGCACCGATCGATCACCGAACAGTCATTGAACTAAAAATCTCAAACGCGGTCGGACGTCGAGCATGCAATAAAATGTAACAAAAAAATGTCAAGGTAACACAGAAACTGTCTGCCGCCTCCTGTACTTGATTATTTTCAATCCAATGCAGCGTCATCGATAGATAGGAGTTTCTGTGAAAATCATCAATCCAAATGTCAGTAGTTATGCCTACACCACTTCTTTCTAGTTTCGCTGTGAGTATTCGGCTGATTGTGATTCTAGACTTTGAAACACTAGTTTTAATGGCTTCAGCAACTTTGTGTTTGGAAGGAAGAATGTCTTTAGCAGTAATATGTCCCCAATAAGTAGCACCAAGATGAGCAGTGTTTATGACAGATTCAAATCCTTTCCCATAAATTGTTACAAATGGACGAAGATCAGTACTAAATAACGCAAGACAACTATTCAACATTGCATTCTTGTGGTTTTTATGAACTTGCACAGATGTTTTGAAGGTAGAATTTTCCTTTTTTATTACTGGCAAAATAGACTGTGAAGGATCTTGAGCTGTTGGGGCATGTGTTTTTTAATGTCTGATCAAAGTAGTAGTGCTACTTAGCTTTTGGTGAACAGCTTTTTTACAAATGTTACAAACTGCAATATTTTTGACAGGTTTGGTGGCATTTAACTTGAAGAGCAAAGAAAAATTCATCTAAACTTTTGACTTGCCTACACCAGTAGTTTTCGCTTTCAAAAGAACAGAACCACTGGAAATTTGTTCATTTAAAATTGCATTAAGTTCAATGACTTCATCTGAAGTCTCATAGATCTCTTTTATAACATGCGCCATTTTGTATATTTGTGTAATAAGTTCTCGAAAATGTGTAACTAAATCGAATTTGACAACATGCAAAGTTAAAAAACAAAGTAGATATTTACAAAACAAAAGTTTTTTAATAAATTCGATAAATGTATAAATTTTTTCTTATATATATTTAATATGTAATAAAAGAAAAATTCAATTTAAAAATTTTTTAAAAATTAAGTTTTTGTTCAAAACCAAGACAAATAGAATATTTATCATATCTTCTTTGCTTTTGGTCATGTTCAAATTTGATAATCAAAATAAGTTTTTCTTATGCAGTTTTTTACGCTGATTTCAAAAAACTAAACTTTAAATTATGAAAACCACTGCATCAGTGTTAAAAAAAATTAAATGCTTCAATTCACTAATATCCTGTAGTCCAAGGAGAATGAAACTTATAAAAGTCTTGAAATAATTTAAAGCTGTGGTGAATAAATTGGATTAAAATGGAGTAAATTCAAGAGAGATAATAATGCTGAACAATTCTTTAAACCAAACAGTCGAACACTTTCTGAAAAGTCAATCAATTTTAATCGATTTGGCCCAGAAGTGCCGCCCCGGTCGGACGCCGAACATGGCGGCCATTAAAAAATCGGACAATAGCGGACATCGGACAAAACATTCTTCAATCAGAACCTTACATTTCGATCACGGACACCGTTGAAAATTTTTCAATTCAAACCGATCAATCATCTTTTAAAATTTTTTTGACTCAGTTGCACATCGGACACAATGTGGCCCATGTCCGACCATCTCTAGTTATATTCAACAAAAATAATGATTTGTTTACCAGAAATAAAGAGATTACATAGAGCAACCATAAATAATAAATTACAATGTTAGAACATTTACAGCTATGTAAACGTTTTATTAGTTTTAACTCTTACCTAGCTAGCACACTTACAATGGGCCAACGTATGTAAAACCATCGCGAACTTCGGCTCTTTTTTCCAATGCAAAACCAACCTTAAACAAATGTCATTTGGTTAATAAAATTATTACCGACGGAAACCCAATGTTGATCCAATGTATATTAGAGTGATCCAAAAATTTAAAGATTTTAAACATGCTAAGGTTTTCTATCCATTATACGCCATACAAAGAGTCCCTCCCAAAAGTATTTCCCTTTAAATGTGTTGGGAACAGCTACAGGTAAAAATTGAGTTTTAATTCCAAACATGAATTTTGTTGAAAATGATACATTTTTAACTTGATTATGAAGAAAATTAAATTTGAAACTATTTCTTGATATTGTCTTTATTAAAGATAATAAACTGATTAAAAAAATCAATACAATTATTTACTAACATCATTTATTTAACATGTGTTGAGGCATTTTTTTTGAGACAAGCTTTCTATGCTTTCGGACAACCAACAATATATTCTGGCGTTGATCTTCATTATAGGATGTATCAACATATTCTTGGATAAGACCAATGTTTCTTTCTGCACAATCATTAGTGACACTTAACCCACATACAAAGCTACAAAAGTCTTTATAAGATGCAAGTTCCTCCAAGTCTCCCTTAGTCTGATACCACTCCCTAGTGGTGTCGGAAATAATAAACAGAAGCAAACACTAGTGGTGTGGGTAATAATAAACAGAAGCCAACTTTCCTCTGTAATTAAGTCTTCCAATTTAGTAGAATCTGAGATGGATACCCTCCCTGGAGCCTCTAAGCTTAAATCTTTCTTGTTAGGTACAGGGAATGTTAGTAGGTTTCCCATGACAGACATTTTGGTAGACCTGTTGAGATCAAGATCAGCCAACGCCATAGTAACACACTTTGGAGAAAGATACCAAGTATGGTTTTGAAGGCTTTTTAATAAAGCACTACCAACATCATAATCCTAATCCTTTTGGATGATTGTAGCAGCTTAGTATGCCTCAAGGTCATATACTACTGCATGTTCAGCTTTGCTGGGTTTGAGAAATGAAGGAGCAAAGTTTAAGGCAACAATAAAGTTAGCCTTAGAGACTAAAGTCTTCTGATCATCACTCAGGAAGTTAATAATAGGAGGCGTAATATCCAGAAGCCCCAAGTAGATGCTGTCACACATAAATATGTCATTATGTTTAGCACCTGGTTGGTACAAACTAAACTTTTCAAGCTTGGGTGAATTAATATTCATAAAGAATGCAAGGTATTTTAGCAGGTGGTTATAATCATTCCTAGTAAAAACATTAAACTCAAGCGAATAAGCAATGAATTTTTTAGACTTGAGATATAAACTGTGAGGATCACTTCCAACAACCAGCTCACTTTCGGGAAACTTCTTGAATTTTCTCTCAGCTCCTGCTATACTAACAATAGGGTAATAACTATTCATCCAAGCGTGCTTTAAATTTTTATACATCTGTTTAGATAGTTCCACAGTTTGCTCTTTAAAAATAGCTTTGATGCCCTATTTTAAATGGATCTCTGCAATATGGTACCGACACAAGAGCCAAAGAAATGATTGTCCCAAAACTCTAACTAAAGTTACAATTGCTCCTGATTTTTTTCATTTTTAAAAACTGTTTTGTCAATACATACAGCAATGATATCCTCTGATATTTTGAAATATTCTACCAGATTCTGGAGTACAACAGCCATACATTAGCTTTTCCATTGTCTAGAGAAACAACCCCAAGAAGTAAATCATTGTTTGCCGAAAACTCAGGACTTGTAACTGATACTGCTAGTCTATCAATAAAAACTCTTTTCTTCAATTCTTCTTCTATGTGCTTTACAATTTTCCATCAAAGTAGCACTAATGGTTTGTTCTTCATTGTTCCTATATAGTCATTACGGATTTTACAACCTAAACAGATTTTTATCTTTAAACTTAATAACTTTATCAATCAGCAGTCTAAAACAGATTATTATATTATTACAATCTAAAAGCTAAAATGTTGAAACAGTATAATTTTTTACCTTCAGAATGGATTAGTTTGTATCTGCCTCTTCTAATCGACTCTCTGCTCATCCTAACTTTGTGATATCTCCTTCAAGATAATTTACAATGCTAGAGATACATAGAGTTTGATCTCTTATACTGGTACCAGCTTTCATACACGTTGGTGTGGTTGCTTCAATCAAACCCTCCTTAGTGATCTCTTTGTTTACTGCTAAGGCTGAGGGACCAGATCTGTTTCTTGATTTAGGTTTATTAGCCAAAGTTGGTTTATTGCTTAAGTCAGGGTGACAATCTTCTCTATCAGGGTACAGGTGGGGAGGATTTATCAAAAAGGTTTTTAAGAATAAAGAAATCAAAATTTTTTATCTCTTGCATGACATGGTATTAAAAAGGATGGGGGAAGAGAGAGAAATGACTAGGAAACAATTAAAAGATACTAAAAAGCAATATACCTAATACTGATTTTCTTTTACATTTTTTAAAAGGTGGTTTGTCTACTTCACTTATATACTGTAGGGGTGTCCACTATGCAAAAATTTTCAAAACCACCCAAATTGAATTTTTTCCCATTCTAGTGTTTGTGTATAATTTAAAAAAATTTTTTATCAAATTTCAATAACTATTCTAGAGCCCCCTCATAGCCCCAAAAGACAAGCCCTAATTTCTTGTTTAAAACAGTATCTTTAGTTAAAACACAGAGAATTTATTATTGTGAATCTCATTTTTCAAGTATTTAGAAATTAAATCACAGAAATCAAGCCAAACAAAAGCAGCTTGCATAATATATGTTAAATTATCCAGTTTAACCAAGCTAGTTCTGCATTTTTGGTTAACAGTTATAGTCAAAGTATCAGACAGGAACCCCAAAACTAAAATTAAGAATGTTATTAATGTTATAAATTCTGAATGTTATAAATTCTGAGTGTTTTTAATGTTGTTTCATTGTTCAAGAGTTTTTTTGCCGAAATCAGGATATTGATGCCTGTGATTTTCAACGCCCTGCAGCAACCATTCTCTTTGTTCTGGATCACTGGTTATGATGGTGGCAATTTCTGAAATCAGTATAACTCCTCTTTCTGTGGTAACATTTACAACTTTTTTCCGTATGAACAAATTTTTCAGCTTCTTTGTATCCTGGTTGCTTTGTCCAATTGGTTTAGCAAGTCAATCTGTATTGATGCCAAGAATGCTGAACAATGAGTGAGATTCAGGTTCCAGAAGATTTGACAAACCTGTTTGACGAGTGGTTTGACAAAAAACTGGCTTACCAAGACGAAAATTTTCGGGTACTTGAATTTCTAAGAGTTTGGCTGCCATATCTTTTTTCACAGCGGAACTAACATGTTTGTTGAAGAAAGCAAATGGAACTATCTCTTCTGTCAAATACCATCGGTGATTGGTAATTTTAGAAAGAATGACATAAGCAACTTCCTTGTCTATTTCTTTGTAGTCCATCATGTCGTGGATGAATTGCAGGTCATTCGTAGGTGCATCAGCACCAATGCTAGCTTTTGTCCAAGCTGGTGTGTGGAAAAAAGAAAGATATCTGTTCATTCTAAAAAGTTTGGTCTTCATCCTCTGATCATAAAGCAATTGTTTAGAAAACATGAACATTTTGTTCGCATAAATGTTACACGCCATCACCGAGCTTGGTGGATAGCTCCTGGTTTAAGAAAGTGTACACCCCGCGGTGGAGTATGCCCAAAGATGATCAGTGTGTTCATGCACATTCACGATAGTCATCTCTTGGAAATGTTGTGGCATTTTCGTTAGCAAGTAGATGTGTCAAATGCTGTATGGTCTGTTCTTTGAGGTTTTGCAACCAGGTGCCTTCAACAGCCAAAGTTTCGATTGGCAACTGCCCAAGCAGTTTTAAATTCAGCAAAGAATTTATTCTCTGGACCAAAAATGTTTCCAAATAATTTCTTCCAACATGCTCCGACAAAGATTTCAAAATTGTGATGTCTACAGGCAAGATAGATAAGTTTTCGACCTAAATTTTCATCAATCAATTTAGCATCATCATTGTGGATGCCACTATTACTGGCAGTGGTATCAAATACCAATGCCACAACATTGTCGCTTAGATCCCAAGCTTCTAGGAGATCCGATGTCGCATTTGCTTGAGTCTGTCCTTTCGAATTAACGAGAACGGTAACACCAAGCAATTTTCCCTCACTGTATTCTGAAGTACCCGACACAAGCACAGCTAACTGTTCATGTTGCACGTCTAGTATGTCTTTTAGCAATTTTCCGTCCCAGTGAAGGGCACCAAACTGGGGTGGGTTGAGCCTCACACTATCTATAACACTCTCAGCAATCCTCTGTCGATTTATCATTCTAGTTCGACGAGATGTCGATCTGGAGATATCAAAATCGTCCAAGTTTCGACCAGCAGCTTTAATTACAGCAAACACAATCATAGTTGTTTTATAATCAGAAAATTCAGCCTGTCTGCTGCAGAAGTGATTTCCTCGCTTTGCATAATTCTTTTGGGGAGGTGAAAGGTAACAATTTCTGATCGTCTATTTATTGGAGGTTCATAATTCAAGTCCCACCCTAAACCAATATCTACTTCAGCAACAGCAATATTTTCATTAATATTCTGTTCTTCGTCATTAACTTCCATGTCCTGATCATCCTGTCTACCTTCTTTTTCTACTCTTTCTTTTTCTTCATCTCTAAGTATGATTTTCTGATTATATCTGACTTCTTTCATTTTTGCTTTAATCTCAAAGATTTTGTCATGCCTGTCTTTTTTTTGATCTAATTAGAATGCAACACCATCATCTTTCTTTTGGGCAGTCAGTAGCCTGGATTTCAAAATTTCCTGTATAGCATCAGGTGATCCAATATCAAAAAGACTATCCAACTTGGCCAAGAAGTCAACACGTTTTCCGCCAGCACCACTTTCACGATTCTTGTTCTTCAACAAGCGGTTCCACTCATTCTAGAGACATATAAGATCTAACACCGTATTTTGTCTTGTCTATGTCTTGATGCGTAAATGCGTAATTCCAGAAAGTTACAACAGCGTCGGTTACTATATAGTCAATTTCTTGATTTGTTACATGATTTCGGACATTTTCTTCATCGCGTCGTAAAAAAAGAAAAAAATTCAAAACCTGTCTGCAATTGAGTAGTTTGGAACCAGTTATTGATGGTGATGGGTATCCAATTAACCAAAACTTAGTAGAGGCACGAGTAACAGGCCTTGTTGTTGATGATGATGACGACGGTGAAGGCTGGTCGGTTGTGTCTGACAAACAACTGGGACTGGTTGGCAAAGACTTGAGTTCAGTTTCTACAACTTTATCACTTCTTGTCAACATTTCAGTTTTAATTTATTTAACTACAACAGGAAACAGCAAAATAGTTATAAGAGTCAATATTACATATTAAATTGTGTCAATATCATAATATTAATTTGCTTGTTTATGAAATTTGTAATCAATGCAAAAATGTGCTACTGTCTTAAAGAATTGATTTAAACAAAGAATTGATTTAAATATTTATAAAGGTAAATATAAAAATTAATATATTGTGCTTTTAAATAATTTGAGTAATAGTATAATAAGAACTAAATGGCAGACAGTAGTAACGATGGGGTGGTGGGGTCCTAAGATTTATAGTAAGGATAAAGAGGCAGAGGAGTTATTGGGCATTGTCAATATGAATATGAATAAAAATAAAAAAAAGTATTTTATTGTATATCAGCATAAACCTTCTATTTCCTCTGTTACGTAAGCTTGAACAAGAAAATGCTGTCTGCTGAAATTCGTCAAATAAATTGATTTTTAACATTATAATACAAGTGTTATTTATAATGTCTGAAATATTCATATCAAATATCTTATAGAATGTAAAAGATATTTTTTTATTGTCAAATATGTAAAGTATACCTGTTTATAAAATAAAAATGCTAATTCTTTGTAAAAATGGATTTTTACTTGTACCTGTTACAATCATCCAGCATACTTAAAATTTTGCCTGTGAACTCATACTAGGTAGCAAAATCCATAGGACACCTTAGCTATATATTTATATATATATATATATATATATTTTTTTTTTTTTGTGCATGTTTTGGTCACCCTGATGTATATATCTGGACATTGATTCAATGTATATAAATCAAAGTTTTATTAATGTATGTAAAAATATCGCAAAAAGTTGATTGTTTTTACGATCTAAACCCAATGTTGATCCAATGTATATATCTCGACATTGATTCAATATATATAAATCAACGTTGATCCAATGTATGTAAATACATCGCAAAAAGTTGATTGTTTTTACGAACTAAACCCAACGTTGATCCAAACCAGCTAGCACACTTACATCATAAAATTGCTTTATATTAGACATATTATTAAATATTATGAAAGTACGAGGTATGGTTATTCTGGACAATAATAATTTGATTCATGTACAAAATTATTGAGATTCTCAATTGAAACTATATTTTTAATTATTCTTAATTAAAATGTCATTGAAACATTTAAAAAATCGAAAAAAAAATTCTGCACAACTCTTTACAAAGTCCGTTAATTTCAATTGCTAAGGCAACTGAATCTAGCAAAACTGCTGTTTGCGTTGTCATAAAACAATATAAGAGCTCTCTATCTATCAAACAAGCAAAAGGATCTGGATGAAATAGTAGCTTTAAGAATAAGGAAACTGCAATCAGTATTCGACGATCATTCACGCAAAACCCCAGCTAACAGAGTGCGAGCCAAAGATATAAAGTTTCAGAGTTTTTTAAAGATTAAAAATTGGCAAGCAATATGCAGTTACGGTTTGAAATCTCGAGCTTTTATCACATCGTCAATTTTAAACTTGTTTGTTTGCATCAAGGAATACTTGCAAGTTAGGCTTTTGGAATTTTATTGAAGTCACGATGTCTTGCTTCTTGTCATTATTCTAAGAAGAGTGACATCAAATTCATACCAAAAAGCTTGAATTCATCAATTAGCACACAGTTCCGTCCCATTGAAAAGTTGATGTCGTTGATAAACGTAAATGTTTCCTTATTTATTTGAGATAATAAAAATAATAAAGTTAAAAGCACTTTTATAATCTTCAAGTTTAAATTCAGATTAAATATATTTTGATTAAATATATTTTGTAGTTTTTGCATAAAACTATTTTTTTATTTTTTTTTGAATTCTTATCGTTTTTAATTTTAAAATGCTTCTTTTGAACGTTTTGGACGTCTTTTAAACGTTCAAAATACGTTTTTTTCAGGTCCTGTGCCCTCAGTGGGGGCATAGAGACTCAGTGGCATAGGTACTCAGGGGCATAGAGACTCACACTTAATGGGGCAAAAGAAAGAGTCCAGGAGTCGAGCCGGAGTCGGGTATTTCTTAGGAGCCGAAGCCGGAGCCGAGCCGTCTAAAAAACAGTCGGCTCCACAAGCCTGTTTTCGAGTACTGAAATCATAAAAGATGATACATCAGAACAGAATCTAAATGGAATTAAGGAGTCCATCGAAGCATCTAGTAACAATAAAAATCTGCAACAATCTAGTAACAATAAAAATCTGCAAGTGCTTCTCTTTCTTGCAGAGAGCACTCATTCCCAATAACCATCCTGTTAAAAGCAGCATAGGCATAGAAAGGTATAAAAAAATCTAAAGAAATTGCTAAAGATGATACATTCTCACCATCATAATTCTTTATCATTTCACAAATAGTACGGTTAGCTTTCCTTCCATTTGCAAAATCTTTTGGATCTTTCTCTTTGGTGTTAGGGATGAAGCAGCGGTCTAACCTGCGGAATGTAGTTTCTGGAACCTCTTTAATCCCAAGAGTCTCTATAGCTTTCACAAATGTTTGTTTAAACCCGATGCCGAGTTTTGTTCATCCAGAAGCTCATCCAAAAAACCAAACAATAAAAACAGAATTAGACAAAAATTAATATTCATACGCTTGTAGCGATTAGACATATTGGCAAAAAAACCACTAAACGTTTGACCACTAGTTTGAACTGAATCAACAAAGTTCTAACCAATGTCATAACCAGCACATGTAGATGCAGATAATCTAATTACGCAATGTTCTGTACCATCCCAAAGCCTAACACATGACAAATTTACACAACGTCGAAAAAACACCTGTAGCATCATAACACATCTGTTAGTATATAGACTGGATGTTCGATTGGGAAAAAATCTACCTTCTGGATAAGCATTGCTAGTCCATCCAGCCTAAAATATAATTGTATGTAAAATATAATACGATGGCCTCCTTTACAAAATTGTAGATAAAAATCACACACAAAAAAAGGAATTCAAAGATATAATTAGTGATACCGAGGTAATCTAAGCAGAAGCCTACCCCACATTCACAAATGCCATCCGAAAATGGATAAAAGGATTGATTGTCTATCCGTCTGGTTCGTACTTTCAATTCTTCTAC
This sequence comes from Hydra vulgaris, assembly GCF_022113875.1. NCBI lineage: Eukaryota > Metazoa > Cnidaria > Hydrozoa > Anthoathecata > Hydridae > Hydra > Hydra vulgaris. Next base: position 50,426,061 of record NC_061163.1, read on the forward strand.
TAATCGTGGTGAAAATGGATTTTGGTCAACTTGTTGTTAACTGGGACTATTTAACCCATATTTCCAAACTCCAGCAACTTCATCAAACACATCAACCCACTATAAATAAATTACTTATAAAAAATAAAATTAAAAAATTGGGTAATAGTACAATATATATAATAGGACTTCAATAACTGGAATAGAAGAATACTTGAGCCCTTTGTTTACTACAGAAATATTTACATAATGTGTATCACCTAAAATTGGATTTAAAGCCAAAATAGAGAGGATGCTTTTTAACAAACGGATATGTAGACAGAAACCTACAGCAGCATCATCAAAATTACCGCTTGAAATAGAAAATATTTTGCAAGAGCAATTATATATTGGAGATAAAGTTGAACTTGAGGCACTTCTATGAATGAAGTCATTACACTAGAAAAGAAACTATAAAAATATCATTTAATTCAGTGCATACAATGAATTGAAAAGGTCTCTAAACCTTTATTTATCCTCTTATTTCAAATTTTGGTTAAAGTTATGAATAAAAGATATAAAAGTTACATACTAAGAAATCGCCAGTGTCGGAATCATAGTCATTCATTAAAACTGTATGCATGATTTCTTCAATAAATCTCCATTTCAAAACACCATGATTAAATAATTGTCCGCAATAATATTGAAAAAGGTTCAATCAAACAGATGAAGTGTTTTGTGAAGGAAGCAATGTATCTGCCGACAACGTGGTAATAATAATACACACATATGAATATATATATATATATATATATATATATATATATATATATATATATATATATATATATATATATATTATGTATATATATATATACATATACATATATATGCATATATATATATATATATATATATATATATATATACATATATATATATATATATATATATATATATATATATATATATATATTTATAAAGAGAGAGAGAGAGAGACACATGGCCGTAGAGAGGGGCGATATATATATATATATATATATATATATATATATATATATATATATAAATACATAAATATATATATATATATATATATATATATATATATATAAATATATATACATATATTAAATACAATATAAATTAAATTATTTTTTAAATTACTTTTTTTATTACTACATGGCACAATAAAATCAATTTAATTCACTGTGTATTTTACCTCCGAGGCAGCTAAAATTTGTAGAAATAGATATTACACTTGGTTATAGATAAAAGCAACTCAAAAATTAGTTTCCTTAAAATTAAAAATTAACTTAGTAATCTAAAATACATTTTTTCTTTGGATATGGAACAGCAGCATCATTTTTGCCCATGAGAACCTCAAAGATTGCTGAAACTACTTTTTCCCGATTTTCGCGATAACAACAAGCCTAAAAAGTTAAAGTCATTGAAATTGAAGTCATGAATTATAAATAAATTAACTAAAAGTTATTTCCAACATCAATTTGTTTTATGGTAAAATCAATCGTAAGTGGTCAAAGCCAATATTTTCATGTTTAGGAAAATAATGTACATTTAATTTGCAAACTGAATAAGATATTTATATAATATAATTAGCAAAATAAGTTTAGCACACCTGTATGATTCTATTCCTTGGAGAACCAGAAAAAATTCGAACACAAGTTGGCAAACTTGATATCAGCAGTTACCTTATTGCACTAACTCCAGAAATGTTCATTTGGTATGGAAGTTAACAAGTTCAATTGTTCTTCCAATGTCAAATTATCATATTGTTCTGATTTATAAAAATTATCTTTTTCAATTTCATCTCTGTTACAGCGATAATCCAATAAAACCTTTTCCCAATATTCGTTTTTGTCATTGGTACAAATTAAAAATCTAAAAGAAGCAGTCATGTGACTCATGATAACATTTGAAAACATACCGATTAATAAATGTGATTATATTTTCTAAAATCTAAACAATTTTTCCAATCAAATCTAAGTTACCTTTTATTAACATATTCATTTGAAGGAGACCATTTCTGAATTTTTATACATTGAATAACACAGCAAAAATAAAAACTTGTTTTTTTTTTACTCAATGTTACTTTTAATTTGACTAAAAAGTTTTGTATACAATTTTTATTATAAGAAATCTTTCTGTCGCTTTTTATATATAACTATACAACTATATATATATATATATATATATATATATATATATATATATATATATATATATATATATATATATATATATATATATATATATATATATATATATATATATATATATATATAATATTGACAAATAGATGCACTAGATAAAATCGGATTAATCAACTTATTTGAAATTAGTCAAATATCCAAGAGAAATTAATCCGCGAAACTTTGTTATTTATTCTATAAAATGTGTCTCGTTTGTTTTGTTTGTTTTCTTAAAATGCATCCGATAATCGTTGGGGACGTAACGATCAGAGTTTGCGTCACCGCTTTAAAATGTAAACAAGAATTTATGCAAAAAAAACTAAAAAAAATGTCGCTAAACATGCCAAGTTTGAAAACATATTTGATAACATAGCTAGAGGTACAGAAAATAATTTTTTGATTTTCTTATTCATATAATGTTGAAGTATTACTATATCCACAGACTTTTCAAAAATGTGATGTTTTTTATTCAAAACGAATAAAAACAAAAATATAAATTCATTAAAAACTAACTTTCTATATAAAAACTTGCAAAGTCTGTGGAAATCTAGATAGAACAGACATTCATTAATAACTGTTTTAAATTTCAACCATCGACCATGTAGCTATGTTATCAAATCTTAGTTGGCCTAAGACAGGTTTTGCGTAAAAATCGCAAAAATCAGAAAAGTGATGCCAAATTATTAACAATATTTTTACAGCTTTCATTTTTATTCCGTTTAATGTAAATGTTTATTTAACAAGGAAAGATAGATCTTTTATATTTTTTTTATTTGAAGATGAAAGCAATTATAGAAAAAAAATACTTTTATTTTAAAGTTTATGAATTTTTATACTTTTTATGCGGAAATACTTTTTTTTTTGATAAACTCGTGACGTCAGGCTCGCTTTTATATTGAGTGAAACAGCGTGAGTCTGGGCCAAAAGTTTGAATCCACCTCAAATTTTTAACATAAAATTGCCTTATGCTCACTCCTAAACTTATCATTACTAAAATGTTACACAACTGTTGTAGATTATCAAAAACATTGTTATGTATTGTTACATTAATAATTATTACAAAATTATCAGTATTTAGTTTGGTATCCCTTTGCAGCTAGCACCTGTGCTATACAAGAAGGCATGGAACGCGCCAACTTCTGACAGTACTCCACACTAGTTTCCATTGCCGACACTTCCTTATTTATTCTTTTCAGATGTTCTTGTGACGTTGGATTGTGAGCGGCCACCTTTTTTTCATAATTACCCACAGATTTTCTATGGGGTTTAAATCAGGTGATGACCCTGGCCATGGTCCTATCACAGAAACATGATTATCCGCTAGCCACTTTGACACTGATCTTGCCTATGGCAAGGAGCACCATCACGCTGAAAGTGATCCACCTGGTGAATCTGCATAAGATTGACCAACTTCTCCTGCAGTATTTTACGGGAGGTCTCAGCATTGATTGTTTTCCCATGTGGCATGAACCACAAACCTCCTTGCCCATGTTTACCGGAAAAGGAACTCCACACCATCACCTTTGCACATTGCTTCACTGTAGCAATGCAGTATTTGGCATCGTTCCTCTTCCCATCTGGACGACGAACGTGTCGTTGGAAAGTGTAAAATTGATTGAAAGTAGACTATCCGAAAACATGACATTCTCCCAGTCATCGGATGAGAAATTGCGGTATTAACGACAAAATGCCAACCGGTCTTGTATAATTTTTCGAGACAACAGTGGCTTTTTTGCAGGTCGCCTTGACTTCAGCCCAGCAAAAAGTAGTCTCCTTCTAATCGTTCAAGTACTGACATTATCTTCAGATGGTAATAATGATTGAATCCTAGCAGAAGAAGACAAGGGAGAGAGCTTGGCACACCTTACAATTGCAGTGTCCGTGCGCATGGAAGTTACCTTTGGTCTTCCACTTCTCCTTCTTGAAAGGTAATTAGAAGTGTTAGGATCAAGGAAACGGCTAATACACTTTTAGACAGCACCACGAGACACACTTTTAGACAGCACCACGAGACACACTATATATATATATATATATATATATATATATATATATATATATATATATATTATATATATATATATATATATATATATATATATATATATATATATATATATATATATATATATATATATATATATATATTGTTGTTTTGATTATTTGATAATAATCAACTCTTTTTCGATTTGAGAGTGATCAATATAAAGTGAAATAATCACAAAATAGATCAATAAATAAATAAATAAATAAAAGGTTAGATGAGAAAAAACAACTTTTTTACGGTACTTAAAGTTTCATGCCGTTTTCGGCACTCATCAGCCATATATTTAAATCAAGAAAAAACCGTTCAAAAATACAATTAAAAAACCGTTACAAAATTCAAAAAAAACAATGGAATGAGTTCTGACGTCAAATAATTATAATACAAATACTAGCAAAAATAATAATAATTATATTAATAATATAATAATAACAATAATAATAATAATAATAATAATAATAATAATAGCAATAATATTAACAATAATAATAATATTATGGAAAAAACATATTTTTTAATCGCCAGTGTCAAATTGAGAAAGGAGGAATCTGTTTCTATGTCTGCACTTAGAAACAATCTCACTCCTTTTATTTAGTAGATTGGTATTTTTATAATTTAGGATTTCATATTTTTCGGTGAGACATAATTTACAAGATTTGGATGTAGGATTATATGCTTTACATCGCCTGAGAATTTTCCACTTAACTATAGGAACTAAATTGGCTTCTTTTATTTTCCATACCTGCTTTGACAGCTCAGTATCATTTTTGTATTTTGGGATGTTAAAAGATTTAACGTGGTTAGCGTATCTCAATTTAAAAGAAGTCTCACTTACACCGATGTAGGATTTTTCGTTAGGAGATGAATCACTAGTGGTGGTTACAGTTGCTTGGTATACAATGCTGCTTGTTAAACATCTATTGGACAACGGGCAAAATTTTTTATCTAAGCAGTTACAGTTTTCTTGATTAGAGTTTGGATCGTTGTATAAAATGTACTTGTTGTGCGAATTTATGATCGATTTCACACTTGGCATACAACTGTAGCTAACTTTGACTGTGTTCCTGTTAAAGATTTTATGTAGTTTGTTATTATTAGGAAAATGTTTGCCAATTAATTTCAAAAAACATTTTCCTACGTTGGTGCTAACATTTTTGCTAAATGGAGGATTAAACCAAATGATGTTGCGTGCTCTGTTCCGTTTTTTAGTTGATATTGCTTTAGGATTATATGTTAGATTACATTTAAAACCAGACTTTAATAAAGCCTCATTATATAGAGGAACAGCCTGTTGAAAATTTCTGTTAAAATTTTCTCATTACTCTTATCAACCTTCTAAATTAAAAAAAAAAAAACATTAAAAAAAAATTATTCCTTGCATTTATATTTCAACTGAAATGAAGATTGAGATATTTTATATAGATTTTAAAAGTTAGTAATAAACTTGGTTTTAATTTAAATATGCAAATTTGGTTTTTTAATTGTATTTTTGAACGGTTTTTTCTTGATTTAAATATATGGCTGATGAGTGCCGAAAACGGCATGAAACTTTAAGTACCGTAAAAAAGTTGTTTTTTCTCATCTAACCTTTTATTTATTTATATATATATATATATATATATATATATATATATATATATATATATATATATATATATTTATATATATATATATTTATACATATATATATATATCCAACGGGCATTCGAACATTTAATCAACGTTTAGTTAATGTTCGTTCTAAATGTTTAGATTTAATTTAGTTTCGATTTAGAACGTAGGTCAATCGAATGTTCCATTTAAACCATATCTAAATGGTTTGTTTTAAACGCTATTTAAACTCCATCGTTTAAAACTTCGCGACGTTAAATTTTATTTTACGGCGCTTATTTAAAGAAGCTAAAATCAATAAAAAATACCGATAAACGAATCAAACTCTTCTTTTATTTAAGCTGCTTTAAATAAGCACCGTAAAGAAAAGTTAAACGCTGAACGCAGTATCTAAGTACTCATAAACAAATCAAACATTTAACAAATAATTTTTTACTTAAATAAGTTCAAGATACAAGTAAAATCATTTTATTATTATATGCATTATCGTATTCCACATTATGATCAGCTCCATAATGATCATCGTCATCTTTGTTTGAACCGATTAAGCTTCTTGGTTTAAGAATTGGAAAAAGGACATAACCTTTCCTATTTCCACCTATACGGAAGAGAGTTATTCTAAGATGGGAATCTATGCAGGATACCCTATTGCGGATACCGAAGTCATACAATCTCTTTTCTAAAAATAATAAAAATAACTCAATAAACATCTTTATTCTATTCATATAAATCATTCATTTAACAACTTTATAAATCCATAGTTTTATAGATTATAAAAGATTGTACATTAGTACCGTGTACATTGAGTAACTATAGTAACAATTGAAAGAGAACTTTTCTTTAAAACTCTGTAAAATATATAATATTTATATAAAAAAAACTTTATTAAAAAAGCTTGTATATATATATATATATATATGTATATATATATATATATATATATATATATATATATATATATATATATATATATATATATATATATATATATATATATATATATATATATATATATATATATATATATATATATATATATATATTATAAAATAATAGTTTTATTTAATTTGTTCTAGTTTTTATGTAAAAAATGAAGAAGCAAGTTTTAATTAGTAAATGATTAACCATTTTTATGGTATAGTAAAATAGTTTATATTTTTCAGTTGAGGTAGAATTTCATGTGGAATGTTAATGCAAAAGGTACGAATATTGACAGGTTAGCTAATTCGATGTTACAATAAACATGAAATAAAGTTTGTGAAGACCTTAGTTCCAAAAATACTTGCATGCATTATTCATGCCTGCCATATTATAATATAGTATGGATGCATTCAAGTATATAAAAAAAGTTACAAATGTTTAATTATACAAAAAGATTATTTATGTGGTACCGCAAGTATATTCAATTGATTATGTAAGTATGTATGTACTCTACATCTTTGAAGACTAATAATAATTGTAATGAACATATCTCAAACAATATACACTCGGATTTACATTTTAGTTAAACCATCACCACCTCCACAGGCCACCTTATCTCAAGCATTCAATTGCATTCTAAGTTATCTTTATTCAAATCAAGTGTGACTACTATACCAAAAGACTGTAGAATGGACCAATCAAGTAAGATGTCTAAATTTATATCTTTTATAAAGAACTCCTTTATTAGATAAACCTGTTAATTTTATGACTTATGAACATATTTAGCAATGTGAGCCTTTTAGGATAGACTTTTTAAAATCAAATTTACAATGTTTTAGTAAATTTTTATTTAAAATAACTTTGTATACATAATATATCTATATAGTTATTTACATTGTAGCTAACCCATCAGTACTTGCAAAGTCTTTTTTCTGTAAGCCCGAAATTTAAGTTCTAAAATACCATTATCCACATAACTACTATATCAAAGCATAAACTACTGGATTGATCAAGTAATACTTAATTTTTACCTTGAGTTGCGTGTTAGTACGTATATGATTTTGATATATAAGTTTTAATTATTATGTTTGTTGTTTAGTTTTTAACTTTAAAGATTTCAAGAATTACAATTTTATTTTTACATGTTTATTTATATTGTAGTGAAACTGTCGGTATCTCCACTACTTTTCAATTAAATATAAAGTTTCAATCAAACAGGATACTAAGTGTGCCTACTGCTCCTCAAAACAATGAATAATGGGAGTTATCAAACTTTATATATATATATATGCATATATATATATATATATATATATATATATATATATATATATATATATATATATATATATATATATATATATATATATATATACATATATATATATATATATATATATATATATATATATATATATATATATATATATATATATATATATATATATATATATATATATATATATATAGATATATAGATATACATATATATATATACATATATATATATATATATATATATATATATATATATATATATATATATATATATATATATATATATATATATATATATATATATATATATATATATATATAGATATATATATATACATATATATATATACATATATATATATACATATATATATATATATATATATATATATATATATATATATATATATCATACATATATATATATATATATATATATATATATAAAATATATATATATAAAAAATGAGGAGCCTCCTCCAATGTAGTAGCCCTCTCGGGCCTTGGGGAGGTGAATAATTAAATATATATATATATATATATATATATATATATATATACAAGCTTTTTTAATAAAGTTTTTTTTATATAAATATTATATATTTTACAGAGTTTTAAAGAAAAGTTCTCTATCAATTGTTACTATAGTTACTCAATGTACACGGTACTAATGTACAATCTTTTATAATCTATAAAACTATGGATTTATAAAGTTGTTAAATGAATGATTTATATGAATAGAATAAAGATGTTTATTGAGTTATTTTTATTATTTTTAGAAAAGAGATTGTATGACTTCGGTATCCGCAATACGGTATCCTGCATAGATTCCCATCTTAGAATGACCCTCTTCCGTATAGGTGGAAATAGGAAAGGTTATGTCCTTTTTTCCAATTCTTAAACCAAGAAGCTTAATCGGTTCAAACAAAGATGACGATGATCATTATGGAGCTGATCATAATGTGGAATACGATAATGCATATAATAATGAAATGATTTTACTTGTATCTTGAACTTATTTAAATAAAAAATTATTTGTTAAATGTTTGATTTGTTTATGAGTACTTAGATACTGCGTTCAGCGTTTAACTTTTCTTTACGGTGCTTATTTAAAGCAGCTTAAATAAAAGAAGAGTTTGATTCGTTTATCGGTATTTTTTATTGATTTTAGCTTCTTTAAATAAGCGCCGTAAAATAAAATTTAACGTCGCGAAGTTTTAAACGATGGAGTTTAAATAGCGTTTAAAACAAACCATTTAGATATGGTTTAAATGGAACATTCGATTGACCTACGTTCTAAATCGAAACTAAATTAAATCTAAACATTTAGAACGAACATTAACTAAACGTTGATTAAATGTTCGAATGCCCGTTGGATATATATATATATGTATATATATATATATATATATATATATTATATATATATATATATATATATATATATAAATAAATAAAAGGTTAGATGAGAAAAAACAACTTTTTTACGGTACTTAAAGTTTCATACCGTTTTCGGCACTCATCAGCCATATATTTAAATCAAGAAAAAACCGTTCAAAAATACAATTAAAAGACCAAATTTGCATATTTAAATTAAAACCAAGTTTATTACAAACTTTTAAAATCTATATAAAATATCTCAATCTTCATTTCAGTTGAAATATAAATGCAAGGAATAATTTTTTTTTATGTTTTTTTTTTTTTTAATTTAGAAGGTTGATAAGAGTAATGAGAAAATTTTAACAGAAATTTTCAACAGGCTGTTCCTCTATATAATGAGGCTTTATTAAAGTCTGGTTTTAAATGTAATCTAACATATAATCCTAAAGCAATATCAACTAAAAAACGGAACAGAGCACGCAACATCATTTGGTTTAATCCTCCATTTAGCAAAAATGTTAGCACCAACGTAGGAAAATGTTTTTTGAAATTAATTGGCAAACATTTTCCTAATAATAACAAACTACATAAAATCTTTAACAGGAACACAGTCAAAGTTAGCTACAGTTGTATGCCAAGTGTGAAATCGATCATAAATTCGCACAACAAGTACATTTTATACAACTGTAACTGCTTAGATAAAAAATTTTGCCCGTTGTCCAATAGATGTTTAACAAGCAGCATTGTATACCAAGCAACTGTAACCACCACTAGTGATTCATCTCCTAACGAAAAATCCTACATCGGTGTAAGTGAGACTTCTTTTAAATTGAGATACGCTAACCACGTTAAATCTTTTAACATCCCAAAATACAAAAATGATACTGAGCTGTCAAAGCAGGTATGGAAAATAAAAGAAGCCAATTTAGTTCCTATAGTTAAGTGGAAAATTCTCAGGCGATGTAAAGCATATAATCCTACATCCAAATCTTGTAAATTATGTCTCACCGAAAAATATGAAATCCTAAATTATAAAAATACCAATCTACTAAATAAAAGGAGTGAGATTGTTTCTAAGTGCAGACATAGAAACAGATTCCTCCTTTCTCAATTTGACACTGGCGATTAAAAAATATGTTTTTTCCATAATATTATTATTATTGTTAATATTATTGCTATTATTATTATTATTATTATTATTATTATTATTATTATTATTATTGTTATTATTATATTATTAATATAATTATTATTATTTTTGCTAGTATTTGTATTATAATTATTTGACGTCAGAACTCATTCCATTGTTTTTTTTGAATTTTGTAACGGTTTTTTAATTGTATTTTTGAACGGTTTTTTCTTGATTTAAATATATGGCTGATGAGTGCCGAAAACGGCATGAAACTTTAAGTACCGTAAAAAAGTTGTTTTTTCTCATCTAACCTTTTATTTATTTATTTATTTATTGATCTATTTTGTGATTATTTCACTTTATATTGATCACTCTCAAATCGAAAAAGAGTTGATTATTATCAAATAATCAAAACAACAATATATATATATATATATATATATATATATATATATATATATATATATATATATATATATATATATATATATATAGTGTGTCTCGTGGTGCTGTCTAAAAGTGTGTCTCGTGGTGCTGTCTAAAAGTGTATTAGCCGTTTCCTTGATCCTAACACTTCTAATTACCTTTCAAGAAGGAGAAGTGGAAGACCAAAGGTAACTTCCATGCGCACGGACACTGCAATTGTAAGGTGTGCCAAGCTCTCTCCCTTGTCTTCTTCTGCTAGGATTCAATCATTATTACCATCTGAAGATAATGTCAGTACTTGAACGATTAGAAGGAGACTACTTTTTGCTGGGCTGAAGTCAAGGCGACCTGCAAAAAAGCCACTGTTGTCTCGAAAAATTATACAAGACCGGTTGGCATTTTGTCGTTAATACCGCAATTTCTCATCCGATGACTGGGAGAATGTCATGTTTTCGGATAGTCTACTTTCAATCAATTTTACACTTTCCAACGACACGTTCGTCGTCCAGATGGGAAGAGGAACGATGCCAAATACTGCATTGCTACAGTGAAGCAATGTGCAAAGGTGATGGTGTGGAGTTCCTTTTCCGGTAAACATGGGCAAGGAGGTTTGTGGTTCATGCCACATGGGAAAACAATCAATGCTGAGACCTCCCGTAAAATACTGCAGGAGAAGTTGGTCAATCTTATGCAGATTCACCAGGTGGATCACTTTCAGCGTGATGGTGCTCCTTGCCATAGGCAAGATCAGTGTCAAAGTGGCTAGCGGATAATCATGTTTCTGTGATAGGACCATGGCCAGGGTCATCACCTGATTTAAACCCCATAAAAAATCTGTGGGTAATTATGAAAAAAAGGTGGCCGCTCACAATCCAACGTCACAAGAACATCTGAAAAGAATAAATAAGGAAGTGTCGGCAATGGAAACTAGTGTGGAGTACTGTCAGAAGTTGGCGCGTTCCATGCCTTCTTGTATAGCACAGGTGCTAGCTGCAAAGGGATACCAAACTAAATACTGATAATTTTGTAAATAAATTTTTAAAAATATTTTTTAGTTTACACTAAAAGCCTACACTTAAACTAAAGCTCCATTATATAAATATTTGAACCTCATATTATTTGATTGGTACTGACTGCACTAAAAGTATAAATATTATAACATTGCAATTTGATCAATATAACGTTTTTTATAATTTATGAAAGATGTTATATTGATTTGTTTATGACTTAAACAAATAGATGTTAGGTCTTAATGTAAACAAAAATAATAATTTTGCTTAGTTATTTAAAAAGTAGTTACCATTTAAAACGCATAATTTTTTATAACTTTTTTTTTTATAACTTTTAGAAAAAAATTAATGCATTTTAAGTGGTAATTATTATTCATAATTTTTCTACTTCTAGTAAAAGTAGAAAAATTAGGAAGCTAAGAGTTAACTATAGACGTTCTATAGCGTTGTTAAAAACCAAACAGAAAAACAATTTTAGAAATAATTTAAAAAAATGCTGAAACTGATACGTTTTTGAAACTGCTATATTAGTAGCAATAACTAAAAGAATTATCAAAATACATAGTTACTGTAGTTAAAATTACTTTTAATCGCTTTTACAACATTATCGAAGAACTTACAGGACTTATTAGCTGCTTCATTAGCCACAATATGATACTAAAAACAAATTTCTTTTATCTTTTCTGAACCATTTATTACATAATTTAAGATTCATAAGAAATTCTAATTTTTAATCAAAATGAAAGATTCAAAATGTCCGACACGTTTAGTGCGAAACTAATTTAATTAAGTTAGTTTCGTACGGAAATCGTATTTCAACGCAAATTAAATATTCAGAACACGTTTAGAATAGGTTCCTAAACGTTTAGACCAAAATAAATGCTATCTAAACGTATATATATATATATATATATATATATATATATATATATATATATATATATATATATATATATATATATATATATATATATATATATATATATACATACATATATATATATATATATATATATATATATATATATATATATATATATATATATATATATACATATATATAAAAATATATATATATATATATATATAGTAGTATATATAGTTGTATAGTCGAATAAAGCTGTTTGCTGACGATAGCAAATTGTACCAAACGAGAGACGAAAATAACAATGCTGACCTTAAAATATCATTAAAAAAGTTCTCTGATTAGATAGCTTACTAGCAACAAAAAAAGCATTCAAAAAATGTTTCCTCTTATATTTTGGCATAATAAAATTTATAAAATTAAACAATGTTTTAGATGGAAAGACTTTAAGTAAAATTAAAATCACGTTGTTAGTGATTTTATCAGTGTTCATTAATCGCCTAATAAAAGAAAAGTTGCATTCATTTTCCCAGCCATTTTCCCATCCAATGTATAGTATTTATTTCTCCCTTTCACTAGAATCCATAGTGATAAATAAACTTTTCAATAAAAATATAATACAAACAAATAAAATCAAAAATAATAATTATTGACAAATAACAAGTATGCAATAGATATCAGATGATTAAACAACTTATCTGATGTTTGTAGATAAGCTACGAGAGAAAAAACCCGCCAAAGTTTGCTTTATTTTTCACTAAAATATTTCTTGCTAAAAAAGCTGTTTTAATAAATTTAATTACATAGTGAATTGGGAAGTAACGCATTTAAAGTTACGTCATGGCTTTAAAACATAAACAAAAATTTTACGCATACAACTACAAATTTTGTTGCTAAAAGCAACAAAATTTGGCAAGGTGGAAAACGTTTTAGTTACAAGTATAGAAAATAATTATTTTGCTTTTCATATGCATAAAGGGTTGAAATTTCAATAATTTGGAGGGCATAACAAAAATTGAACATTTTTCATATAAAACAAGTAAATACAAAAAGAATAATGCTAAAAAAAACTAACTTTAACTATTTTTTTTATCTATGCCCTCCAAAATCTGATAAAATAGACATTCGTTTATAAGAATGTAAAATTTCAATCACCAAGGATGTAGCTTAAAATATCAAATCTTTATTGGCCCAAGCCAGGTTTTCCGTAAAATACGCAAAAAACAGAAAGTAATTCAAAATCATATCAAATATTTTAACAATGTTTATTTTTATTTCGTTTCATGTAAATATTCATTTAGCGAAGAAAGATAGTTCTTTTATATTTTTTTACTCGAAGATTATAGCGTTTATGGAAAAAAAAATACTATTAATTTAAAGTTAGTGAATTTTATACTTTTAATGCGGAAATTCTTTTTTTTTTTTGAACACAAAAATTCTTGTGACGTCAAGCTCGCTTTTATATTGTGTGAAACAGCCTTGCTTGATATATAATAAATATCAAAATATATAACTTAATATATTCTTAAGTAGTTTCTAGGCTTTTCTATACGCGTTTTTTTTTGTTTGTTTGTTTACTAACAACCCGTATTACGGGTTGCTTACTGCTAGTTCTCAATATCAGAGAGTGTTCATGTTCCGAGATGAGATCATCCATTTAAGGTAATGAAATTACGTAAGAAATTCGTTTTGCGAGATATCATGCGAGTTGTCGACAAAGATTCTTAAATGTAATGTAATTTACCTAATATTTATTTTTCTAATTCTGGTAAAATCTATTGTATATAGCCTTTTGTATAGAAGATATACTTTTGATCAGCATTACAAGTAAAGTATTGTTTGTTTTTTTAGACATTTGATATTCGAAAATTAATGATATCGTACTTTCCGCATTACTTTTCCAAACTACTCTGTGCCTCTTGAAGAGGTACTGGTTGGTTTTAAAAAATACAGAAAAGTAAGTAGAGGCTCTTGCATGCAAGGCGTACTGGTTGTTGTGCAGGTGTAATGTATAACATTGTAAACCTATAAAGTTTTAGTATATTTTTGGTATCCTAACAATGTCAACTATTTTTAATATGTTTAAATACTTGTATGTTCATTATTACAATTAACTTTATTGCTATTATAAATATTTAAATATATTGATAATAGTTTAAATATACAAATATTTAAATATTTAAATATATTGATAATAGTTGATATTGTTAGGATAGTGAAAATCAGTTATAATTACATAGATTAACAATTTTTATAAGTTTTCCTAACATTATATCACAAAATTAACTCAAGTTTTCATAATACCTATGAAATTATAATTGTAATTTTTGATATTTTAATAATATCAAATTTCCTAACATTATATCACAAAATTAACTCAAGTTCTCATAATACCTGTGAAATTATAATTGTAATTTTTGATATTTTAATAATATCAACTAATATAATGTATTTAGTTTTTAAAAAAAGATTTTTAAAATTGTTTTAATAATTTATACTGATTCTATATATAATTTTTTTGCTTTTTTTTTTTAGTTTGACACTAAAAAGATCTTTAATTATTTTCTACAAACAATTCATATCCTTAACAATGGATCTCAATAATCCAATTAATATATTTGCCGTTCAAGATAATAGTAGTATAATAAGCCAGACTATAATTGATCATGTGGTATTATTTTTTAATCATGTTGATAAAATTTATTAATAATACATTTATTATTTAGTTATTTCATTATTATTCATTATTATTGATATCATATAATAATTCAAGAAGATATTATATAGTTGTTATTAATTACAATATAATTATTATCATTTAATGTTAGCTCCTTAAAATTCGTGTATTTTATGTGTTAATTTTCTAATTTTCTAATAACAGACACCTTGATTTCGGACTACTTTACCACCTTTGTATTTACTTTATTATTTACAAACCAGAAAAACAAAAAATTATATAGTAAAGTTTACGCAATAAGTGATATATATATATATATATATATATATATATATATATATATATATATATATATATACATATATATATATATATATATATATATATATATATATATATATATATATATATATATATATATATATATATATATATATATATATATATATATATATATATATATATATATATACATATATATATATATATATATATATATATATATATATATATATATATATATATATATATATATATATATATATATATATATATATATATATATATGCGGTAGTGGTATAGTGGTAGAGCGCTCGTTTCATAAGCAAAAAGTTCCAAGTTCAATCCCTAACCTGTCCCTGGTAGTTAATAGGCAACATCATTTTTCCTAATGCCGAGGGTTGATATATTAGGGCGTAACATGGGCCACCTATTTTCTAAAAAATATCTTTTCATATTCTTAAAATTTTTTATTGGTTCTGATAAGCAACTTTGTTAAACTTGTTCAAAATTTAATTGGATTTAGGGGGAGCACCAGATCCTTAAACACTTACCAGGTGCCTAATATTATATAAAAAAAGTTTTTCAAAAGTATGTCACGGTATGAATGTGGATGTCACACCCTAATATATATATATATATATATATATATATATATATATATATATATATATATATATATATATATATATATATATATATATATATATATAAATATATATATATATATATATATATATATATATATATATATATATATATATATATATATATATTTGGGTGGTTGTAAAAACAACTTTTTGTGCTAACGTCTCCTAAATGTATTCTTAATTATAAAACAAAACTGGATTTGAAGGTTTTATTTAGTAATGATAGCAATGAAGAATTTAAGTAAATGTGGTAGCAGCATTGCAGTTCAAAATGCTTTGGTACACAATATCATTATGGTTCCTCCGATTCTTCAGGTAGAAGAATCTTTACTATCACTTGGTAGTCATGGCAATGTCGATGGAGTTTTCTACTGCCTTTTAAATAAAGTTAATGCTTTAGGAAAAGAAACTTATTTGGCTAGGTATTTTTTTGAATTTACTTTCGGCAAGTATTTTCTTTTCCTTGAAAAACACAGCATTCTTTTTCTCCTAAACAATGGTCACTTTAGAACATTTTTTCTGTAGATTCATTTCAAAAAAAATTTTTTAGAAAATGTTTATTGCTGGCTCTTTTTACTTTTTTAATTTTCTAGCTCTTTGTTCTAATTTTCAATTTTCTTTTTCAATCTCACATTGTTTTATACTTTTTTCAATTTTTTTGATCATTAGATATTTTGAGTTTGGCAGTTTTACTGCATACTTTGATAATATTGCACAATGAAAGCTGAAAAAAGATTTAATGGTTGATGAAATTCTTCCAAATTGTGTATTTACAATAAAGGATGTTATATGGAGCTTGCATTAAAAAAAGAAACTTTTGGACACAGGAGTAAGAGTGGTATTTGATTAAGGATTGTCCATAAATTATGCAACGCAAAATATATTTAAATAACAAAAGTAGTAGATATTAAGCTCTTTTACAATTTTCATTTAACTTATTGGGGTATTTTGATTTTATTTAAATTAAGACTCTGCGAGGGAAAACTTTTGATCTTTTTTGTTTTGTTCATTGTGAAAGTTTGCGTTACATAATTTATGGACGATCCCTTACGGATTATTTGTCAGAATGCAAATTTCTTTTAGCCTTAGAAAAAAATTAATACACAATAATTATATATGTATATGTATATGTATATATATATATATATATATATATATATATATATATATGTGTGTGTGTGTGTGTGAGTGTGTGTGTATGTGTGTGCGTGTGTGTGCGTGTGTGTCTATATATATACACACACATAATTTATCTAAAAACCTAGTTTTTGTATTTACTTAAAATTAAAAAGACAATGTTTTGTTAGGTTTTTTTATAGGTAGCAAAAGTCGTATTCACAAAAGCAGAACTTTTAATCGTTTGATATATGAGTGCAAAGGTGGTCTAAATGAGAGTTTGAAAAAACTAATAATTGAGCTTGATAAAAACAATTTTTGCGTTTGCTACCATCTAACTGCTGCGTGTCTTCTAAAAGACCAATTGTGGGAGGGTGTTAATCAAGGAAACAAAAAGTATGATACTGGATTTTTGTTTAATTTGATATAATTACATTAAATATATGCAGCAATACATAATTATAGTATATAATATTTAATAGTATATTTCCTAACAAGACTAAGTAAGGCTTAAGATCTATGCTTAATACTTACTTAAACTCTCAACATCTATAATTCAAACTTTACATAAGAAATAATATTTAACATTAATGATTTTCTTTATCTACAAACTTTTCTGAATTGATTGGTTCATTTATCTATCAACTAATTTTATTAGGTATTTCATTTGCCAACCTTCAGAAAAAGCAGAAGAATGGGAGACTTCGCTTATGCTTCACCGAAGTAAACCCCAGGGAGCTTCAAGGTATGGAAAACTTTGGACTTCTTTAATAGAAAACCCATCAATAGAAGACCAATTCAGAATTCTGTCAGATCTTTCTCACCATCATAAATGGATGTGGGATAAACTTGTTAAAGGTGTAAAATATGAACAGAAGTTTTCTAATTCATGCAGATATTTTCCTGGTTCACCCAGAAACAGAATTCTTCAAGCCTCTTTTTATCGAGTTACCTCTGATAACATTATTGTATCCATTTTAAGAAATGTTTTTGGTGTTAAAGAGACAGTTGTATATCCATTTAGAAAAGAAAACTTATCTCTAATAGTGTCAAAAGCAAAAAAGAGTAGGATATCTAAAGAAAGTTTTCTTGACCAAGTTAGTATTTAAGAAAATAGGTTTATTATAATTTTTATTATTTGTTAATTTCTTTATCGATTTGTTGTAGGAGTTTCAATATAATGATTTGCATTGTGGAAAAAAAGTGGTTGCAAACAATATTGGCATCACAGATTCTATTAATGAGGTAATTTGAATAGCAATTAAATAGAATCAAAAAAAGATACGTTAAAAGTTTATTTTAAATCTACTTTTTTCTTTACTTTTTATATTTTTTTAAATATTTTATTCCAAATAATTTGCAGAAAACAACAATTTTTGTTTCAGGTTAACTTGGTTCAGCATTTAAGTAAAAGAAACAGTCTCTATGAATACTTTTGTGCTGAACTTTTTAGTCATGGCGTTCTTTGTTGGCGTGTTCGAAAACCGTCTCTTAGTATATGTGTTATGAACAATTACAATCACGAGAACGGGAACTTTCAAGTAGGTTTAAATTTTGTTTTTTTATGCAAATAGATTTATAAACAGTATATAAATATAGTAGTAATATGTAATTGTAATATATAAGTAATATGTTTAATGTTATAACAATTTAAAAAATTTATTTCTAAATAAGGATAAAGAATTTGTTCATGTAAAAGCTGAAACAATGTGTTCTACTACAATATACAACTGCTCCTGTAAAACATTCTCATCATGTGTTTTTTTTCAATCAGAAAATTTGACAAATGTAAATAATTGTTGTCATTGTCGTCTGTTAAACCAGCTAATGCAAATGCTTGATAAACCTGATTTCATCCCAGAAAATAGTTTATTAAACAAAAAAAAACTTATGGATAGTTTAATCTATCTCAAATCAAATGTTTTAAAGTTAACTTCAAAATCGGGAGTTGAAAGATATTCGGTAGTTGCTGATTCATGTTCTTTTGTTACAGTTTTTGAAATTTCAAAATCATCTAGCAAAGTAATAAAATGTCATGATTCATTATGTCAAATATCTGAAGGAAGTACTCGTCAAATTAATAATAAGAGAATATTTTTATCTTGTTGAAAACACAGTAGAATCATTTTGTAATGACAATGATAAAGTGATCTCTTTTGATTCTGTGTTAGAGGATAATCTACCAAGGGAAAAGGTTTTTATTTGTTTAAATTTTTTATTTATTTTTGGCTTTAGCGTAAATTTGTTGTGTAAATTCTTGTTTTTATTAGTGGGAAGATGTTTTTGATGTAGCATCTGGTTTGTGGACATTTGGAATTAATGCCCCAAGTAAAAAAACTGTTTCCAATGACCAATTTAATGAAAAATTTAGCAATGACATTGTAAAAAGACAGTCTGCTACCAATGGATATTGTTTTATGCCTTCTGTTGATCTAGACAACTGTGACTGTGGTCTAAGAACATTTTTTTTTAAGTTAAAAATAGTTGATTCAATTTAATGAAATGTTTTTACAAGTAAAAAAATTTACCAAATAATAATTGTGGTATATTCAAATAGTCTGGTAGTTACTAACATCCAACAACCAGGGTTCACTCGGTTGAAATGTGCTATGGGAAATCAAAGCACATTTACTATTTGACTTGAGTCAAGTACCTAGCTCCTGAAATACTGTTTCTACTCAGAATAGAACTTTGCCTGCATGGATGCTAAAATGTTAGTTTTAAGTAATTTAAATCAATCAGTATACCCTGTAATTAGCATTTCCTTTTTCGTTATCGTTTTTATACTTCACATCAATTCTATTTCAGGTAACAAAATCAACAAAAGTTACTGAATATATATATATATATATATATATATATATATATATATATATATATATATATATATACATATATATATATATATAACAATTAGAACCAAACAACAGCAATTTTTAAACAAATTATGCACAGTTAATTATCTAAAGTAATTAGAAATAAAAATCAAAATACATAAAAGTATTTAGGTTTACGTATGTATGCTTGTATTTATATATATTTGTGTGTACACATATATGTGTTACTCATCCAACGCATTCAATAACACTAACATACACTACGATATAAATGACAATTTGACCAACATGTGGAACTACTTCAAATTCAACAATATAAGTACCTTGTCATTTCACCAAAAAAAATGATGTAAGTACATATCAAGAGTAAAGACAACAATGAATGGTTTTATAGAGAGTTGAAAAGTCTAAAAGGATTGCACAATGATTATTTTTTTTAAAAAAAAGATATGAACTGTTAGATCAAGAGCTTTTTCTGGTAATTTTTAAAGTTATATTTATTAATTTGTTAATATTGTAACAATATATCATAACTTTATTTTAAATTTAGCTAAACTTAGTTTATTTTAAATTTAGTTAAACTAAAGATTTGTACTATCTTTTTGTAAAATAGAGGAAGAGAGCTTTTAAAAAATAGAAGATTTTTATTTATTTTGGTTATTTTACATACTTTTTTTAATATATATAAAAGTTTACGATTTATGATTAGACAGAAAAGAATACTTTGACTCAAATTAATAAAGTAACATGTATTAGAAGAAGAATTTAAATTCTTTATTTTAATTAACACAATTTTTTTTTTTCTTTTAATACAAACTTTATTTATAAAACTATTGTTATTTTTTCAATTTCTTAAATAATCAAACTTAAATATTTGATTACTTGCAAAATATACTAATGCCAGAATGGACATCCATTTGTATTGCTTCAGTATTTGAATTATTCATTCTACTGCAAAAATTGCTTCAATTTTTCCATGATTAATGATGATTTAATGCTTGACAATGATTTAAAAATTTTTTTTTCACAGGCTGGTTGGGTATCGGAATCTGTTTTATCTGGTTATACAGAATTTTACCATAAAATCAATATGTACACAGATCGTGAAGTAATTGAGTGTGATGTTTTTTTGAGAAAATGTTTATCCAATACTTGCATTAGTTATTGGGATGGCTGTGAAGACTCTGTTTTTTGCTTATCTAAATCCACTTGTGCTGGTTATGAACTAGGTAAAACCGAAAAAAGTTGTTCTGTTCATTTGCTCAAAAACTGAGTTAATTTTTTAATTTTGAATTTCTTGCAGGTTGGGAATTTGTTGATTTTGTTTTGTCTAAAGGAACATTCAGCGGTTTTGTCAATTTGTATTCAAACAAGTACAAACGTAGAAGTACCTCTTATTTGCCATTTATGTCTACACAAACATTTATTGATTGGTTTTTTGCTTGGGCCTCCCACATGCACATTGATTTTAGAGAAAAATGTCATATGTGTCCAGAAAATCAGTTTTAGCTTGCGATGCGACAAAAATAGGAATTAGCTTTAAAAATTCTTTTGTAAAACCTATAGAGTCAGCTGAACTTTATGAAATTGTTCGAACAATTAAATGCTAAACAGTTTTCCGAGGCTAGAGCTCATTTAAGAAAGATTTGTCTATATATTCTATCTGTTGAAAACTCTAATTACTTAAACTTTGATGCTGATACATTAAAGTTGAATTCGGTTCTTGTGAGTTATATTCCAGCTGAATGTGTACCATCATTTCAGCTAATGATTTCTGAATCACCTGTCCCAAATGTTTTGCGATGCTCCTATGCCAAAGATTTTAAAATACTAGCTGCTGATAGCTCCCTTGATTCATTAGTTCCATTACGGTTCACTAATGAAGTTGCTTGCATATGTGAACAATTTTTATCTAGTCTAGGTGATTGTGAACTTGTTGTTAAATTTTGTTATTTATTGCGTTGCTTCTCTCCTGAGCTAGCTAGATTAGTTGAAATATCCTCTAACTACAACAATTCACCTTCTGGAGATATTTTGCTACTAATACAATACTGCTGTAACTTTGTGAAAAAAATTCATATTAGTGATGTTGAACCAAATAACGCCGAAGTCATTGAAGGCACTTATAATCCATCGCGATATGGTAGAACATATTATTTTGAAAAGCATGGGTGTCAAATAAGAAAATTGCGAGTGTTTTCTGCAGATAAAAGTTCCAGTAATAACATGTTTGATGATGTTCCATCAGAAATCTGCAATAAATTGTTTCCTCAAGTATCTAAAAAAGGTGTATCTTTTCTTTTTTTATGGTTTTGCCCTATACATCGCCATTGTTACGGGTTCCATATTATCCCAGGGTCTGAGGGAAGAAAAGATCCACATGCCTCGTTGTATACACATCTTGAAGTTGCTCCAGAAAATATTGTGTATGACTTTGCTTGCAGCTTGTCAGAGTTTTGTCACAACCGTGAATCTGGTTATTTTAAAAATACCTCCTTTTTTCATGAGGTATTTCATGGCTACACACATAAATGTGCTGATGTTTTTCGGTGTAATCGTTTGGGGAATTTTTATCCAATCAATTCATCTATCTGCGAACAGTTTAATAGCTTTTTGCAAAATATAAAATATTCTGCTAAATTAATGACACAAACACATTTTTGTTTTTATCTACAGTTTTTTATTCATATTTGGAATGAGCGGAAAAATAATTTATTTGAAAAAAGAATAATTGTATCAGAATGCACTAGAGAATAGCTATTTTAGAACATAATTTTGAAAATCTATCTTTTACATCGTGAAAATCTAACTATTTTTCACATCATAAAAAAATATATTTTTATATATTTTATTAAAAAACATTGTTAAAATCAAATCAAATTTTTGCAAGTAATAGTTAAATAATTTAACAGTTTACGTTATAGTATAGAATATATAGAATAAAGAATTGTATGCTGACTGATTGTCTGTTTCAGTTCATTCCATTAATGGAATACTGAATTAGTCATTCAGAAAGCTCTGTACCAACATGCTACTTGCAAATGCCATATTTCACACAGTACAATAACAGTCGAAGTCAGTCAAATTAGAAGGTATGATAAATGTTCTTTACTAATTTATTAATAATGTTATTTTAAGAACTTATTTTCCACACGCATCAGCCTTGTTTGTCAAGGTTTCGTATTTTAAAGTTTAAAAGTTGAGAAAGAGTTGTAATCAAAATTTAAAAAAAAAATTTCTTTCTATTA
Source organism: Hydra vulgaris (assembly GCF_022113875.1). Classification (NCBI taxonomy): domain Eukaryota; kingdom Metazoa; phylum Cnidaria; class Hydrozoa; order Anthoathecata; family Hydridae; genus Hydra; species Hydra vulgaris. The sequence goes on from NC_061163.1 coordinate 50,449,706, forward strand.
TTCACCCCAGAGGTGAGTAATAGAAAAAAAAAATATTGATCTTTATATCAAATGAAACAATTTATTTTAGATCTGTACACATTATATATGGCATATGCTAATAGCATATAAAGCTGTGGTTGCTTATTTCGATATATCGTATATTTATGGAATAAAGTGAGGCAGACAATCAGTCAGCAAAAATTTACTTTTCTTATGGTATAAGATGGTAATTTTACTATGAATTATTTATTTAATCATTTCTTGCATTACAATGTCGCAAGTTTCATATTTTGTCTGTTACCCCTCCTTTTAGAGTAACATTTTACTTGTAATTTTCTTGCATTTATTTTATTAAAATATTGTGATAAACGTTTTTAGTAGACATTTTTAATGGATAATGATTTTTTTTAAATCTTTTTGAAGTTCAATTATACAAGCAACGTAAAAACATTTTTAGTAGAATAAAGTTGCATACAGTTTAAGTTTTATAATTGTTTTTTATTCGTTTTAAAATAATGACAAGGAAAGATTTTATAATAATGACAATGAAAGGTTTTATTTCAGTCAATTTCTTTTGATATCTAAAAAAATGTTGTATAAACAAATGACGTAAATTAAATTGTTTGTCAATAACTTGAGTTGCTAGTTATGATTTTTATGTTTAAATTCATCGTTATTTAATCAAACATCATATATTGATAATTTTATAAAATCAAGTTTTTGTCAACGTCCTTTACTTTTAATTGTGCTTAGAAAATTATAATAAAATTTGATTATTGTTTCTTCGTTTTTCTATATATTCTATTTTTGACTGACTTTTTGATTCTTTTTTGATTTCTTTTGATCAAAAGTAGCTCTAAAAAATATCTAAAAAGGTTCTTAATAAAATAAGTAGTAACAAAAAATCTTAAGTATAACAAATATTGAGATTTTAGAAGAATTTCGTGCATATTATTTGTTTTAACTTGAGAAATGATTTATAAATAAAAAAATAAACCGTAAATGTAAGTGATTATTGTAGAATATAGGTACTTTTGATCTTTTTGTTTTGTTTATTTTGAAAGTTTGCGTTACGTAATTTATGGACGATCCCTTAGTGAAAAAATGAACGTATGGTTAACGCAATTTTAGTTAACCCGTAAGTTGCAAAAGTTTAGTGAATCCACACATTAGGGTTTTTTCTTTTTTTTTATTTACATATATTTTTTGTCGTTTATTAATGGAAGAAAAGAAGAAAAAGATTTTGTGTAGGGTGTAATTAAAATGGAAATTAAATGAAGTTTTATTAAAAGTAATTTCATAACTTTACCGAAGCACCGGGCTGTACTAAGGATCGCCCCAACTAAGAAACAGTCGAAAAGTGTCAGCAGTTTGCGCCCTTCGTCGGTAAATGTCAAGAAAGAGAGGGCTTTATTTTGGCCGTTATTTAGTAAAAAAAAAACATTTTTCAACCCCTTTTTCATGCAACACCTCTTTACCACGGCTCTGCCATAAAAAATCATCATTCCTTTTTCTTCTTGCCGAAATATTATAGTTAATATATGTAACATAAATATATATAATGAAAAGTTAATATATACATATATATATATATATATATATATATATATATATATATATATATATATATATATATATATATATATATATATATATATATATATATATACGAGCTGTCATGACCCGTAAAATACGGGTCTTTAGGATATTGATGCACACTTTATCCGCGTGGTTACAGTTCATAAGAACTATTATCCGGTTTATAACGCAAGAAAATCTCAATCAAATGAAAACATCTAAATGATAACTTTTAATGTCCTAGATACGAAGATTAAACTTATTGATTGCGTAAACACTAACTTTAACATAAATGGCATTTGCGAGTCACTTCTTGCAACGAAAAAACAAATTTTTGAAATTTGTGAACGATTTTTTTTCTCTCGTTAGCGAAGTTGGTTCTGTGTCAAAATGCGAGGATCAAACTTTTGATTAATATCTTTACATATGTTGTCTATATACAATATCTATAAAACTTTATAAGTATTTGATTTTGAATTTAAAAAAATCTAAAAAAAAATTAAAATAGTAGTCGTCAGCGGTAGGACTCAAACCTTGGTTGCTTTGTTCCAAAAGCCCAGCGCGCTTTCCACTCGACTACGCTGACGCATCGAGGACTTCAAAATTATATAAAAATTGTTTTTAACGGGTAAAAGATTAAAGATGCAAAAGTTTCGAAATCGGCATTATGCTAATATTAAATAGTATAACTTTTTATTATTTTTAGAAACAATAAATTTTATAAAATAATTTAGTGTACATATAAAATTAAAATCTTTAATTATGTTCTAAATAAAAATATACTTTTTAAGCCCCCTTACCATTTTTAAAAAAAGTTATGGTCGCCGCGTGGCAAGTTCATCAGCTTGGCACGCGGTTTTGTTGTTTAAAATGCAAATCAAAAGTTATATAGATTTTATATTCTATATATAAACATGTTTTTTACTAATTTTCCTTGCTGAATTTGCTCAATTTAGTTGTAAATAAACTTGAAAAGTTTAACTAAAATAACATAAGTATCTCAATAATGACACATGCGCAAAAAAAAATAAAAAATAAAATCGCCGATGGTAGGACTTGAACCACGGATGACATGGTCAGAGGCTCAGCACACTAACCACTCTACTACGCTATCACGTAGTGTCTTTAAGATTTTAAATTATATAAAAATTGTTTTTTAACGGATAAAAACACAAAAGATTAGAAATTAAGCAAAGGTTGACGAAATGCAGTTCTTAAGTGAAAATCAAACTGTTGAACTTGATAGATGTTTAAGCATGTTTTAACATTACTTAACATGAAGTTTATGTACGTACAATATGAGTTTCACGTTTGCTCGCGTTTTCTTATAAAGCAAAGGTAAGACTCTTTCTCGTCACTACCTCGGATGCAATGGTTGCCAAGAGTATCGTGTCAAACAGGCTCGAAAGCGCACTACTACTACTACTATTAAGTCCAGTATTATTATAAAGAGATATATGTATATATATATATATATATATATATATATATATATATATATATATATATATAGTTAATATATGTAACATAAATATATATAATGTATAGTTAATATATATATATTTATATATATATATATATATATATATATATATATATATATATATATATATATATATATATATATATATATATAGTTAATATATGTAACATAAATATATATAATGTATAGTTAATATATATATATATATATATATATATATATATATATATATATATATATATATATATATATATATATATATATATTATATATATATATATATATATATATATATATATATATATATATATATATATATATATATATATATATATATATATATATATATAAATATATATATATATATATAGTTAATATATGTAACATAAATATATATAATGTATAGTTAATATATATATATATATATATATATATATATTTATATATATATATATATATATATATATATATATATATATATATATATATATATATATATATATATATATATATATATATTAACTATACATTATCTATATTAACTATACATTATATATATTTATGTTACATATATTAACTATACATTATATATATTTAGTTCTAGTTATATATATTAACTCCAATTAATCTTACAATATGGAAGGAAAAAGACATAAAGGACCATGCACAAACTACTAAAGTAGCGTACAACCTACATCTCGTAAAAATGTTACAAAAATCACAGCTTTCGTTCTAGCTACTTTTTTGTTTTTAATTTAAATTATCTTCCTTATCCTTTAAATAGTTTTAAAACTATAATGTTTGCAGGTAATCGTATTTCATCTAATGATTGCGATAGCATAAAAATCACGTAGTTTCATTTTCTACATATATACGTAGCAAACATTCTACAGTGGAATTTCTGTGGATCTATGTAAATATTTTAAGCGGTCCACTTTAGTTTTGCTCATCGATTACTTAGTGGACCATTAGTGACAGCCTCCAAAAGTTACGAATTCTTAACTTTTCTTAGTTCAGCCTCTCAAATTACGTTAATTCACATTATTACTGCATTGTCACATTTATTACTGTATTGTTTGGGTGTAGTGTTTTTTTAATTTTTGTCATCGTATTAGTATATTTTTAAATAGCCATCTAATAATTCTAAAAATCCTTCTAAAAATTCTGTCTGAAAACTGTCTAAATATCCTTTGTTAGAAAAATAATTATCCTCTATTCTAATGCAATTTATTTTTCCCTCAGGCTTTCACTGCTCGTAAATGACCATTCGACAAATTTGTAGCCCAAAGTTTTTAAATAACTTGTAATTACATTGTAGTCGTAAAAAAATACGTACTTAAAAAAAATGAATGTCCATTATTACGTTTTTTACACATATAAACAAAAATTGATTTTTAATTTCAATTTAAAACTTATCTTCCATGAAAATTTAACATAACAATACGAAAGCTAAGTTCTAACCTTTCTAAACAAAACTATTTCCATTTACGTTTTTATATGACACACTCATCTGCATCAATTTTAATTTTTTTTTGTCATTATTCATAGTTATCGAACTCAACATCAAATATGTATATGTATGTATATATATATATATATATATATATATATATATATATATATATATATATATATATATATATATATATATATATATATATATATATATATATATATATCTATGTATATATGTATATATATATATATATGTATATATATATATATATATATATATATATATATATATATATATATATATATATATATATATATATATATATATGTATATGTATATGTATATAAATATATATATATATATATATATATATATATATATATATATATATATATATATATATAAACTGGTAAAAACACTTATCTATATTTCATCCAAAGTCTGTTTTCCTTTTATCAGATTCATCAGCAAGGCTTTTTAATGAATCTGGTTAAATTTTTAAATGTTTTTACTAACTTATTATTGGTCTGTTTTTTTACTCATTTATTATCGGAGGTAGACTGCTAAAAAGGTTTTTAAAAAAATGATTTTTCAAAAGTTGCATTATTTTAAACAGCTGCTTGCAGAGTCTAAAATGATAAAAAAAATTTAGAACTGGTAAAAGAGATTTATTTTAGCAGGGTAATTTTGTTTTCCATAGCAACGCTCATAGCAACGGCCAGTTAAGAAATAAAAAAAGAACTTAAAATACAAAGAAATAAAATAAAAAAGAATACAAAGAAATAAAATAAAAAAGAACTTAAAATACATAGTAAAAAACTTAGAGCAACTAGTAAAGGGTTCGATGATAAATACAATGACGAAGAGAGACATAAAAACAGGTTAAAATCCCTGAATACGGTCTTTAGGGATTTGGGAATACAGTCTTTAGGGATGTTTAGGGATTTTAACCTGTTTTTATATGTTTGGATACTCATTATTTTAAATTTTATATATAAAGTAAAAACGTTTTCAACTAATTTTATTTTAGGACGTTTATCTACATGAAAGGAATTAAACTGAAAAAAATTAAAACTTAATACATTACGCTTTTTGAGATATCTTTGCGGATATTTTAACATATTTTATGTCTATAACCACCTTTTTTTTGCGCAAAATTTATGGCGAAAAAAAATTAAAAATATTTTTTTTAAAATGTATTTATTATGTTTGAAGTAAAAAAATCATTTGAAATATTGTCAGAAACAAAAATAGTTTTTTTAGCAGTCTACCACCTTACACACACATATATTTATATAATATATACACTGCGCAACATAATGATACGGCACCCCAAAAATATTTATAAAACTCTACTATACATTTATATTTAAAAACTAATTTTAAAGTAAACTTTATAGTAAAGGAGAGCAAAAGGTTTACAAGACGAAACAATATCAAAAAAAATTAATTTTATGCGCGGCAGTATTTCATTAAAAAAAACTGCTTTTTTAGTGAAACAAAATTATGACACTTTTGGAAATAGTTAATAAAAAAAGACGTCTCATTTTTAAAAAATTTACTATGGGTATTTTTGCTATTTTTTTGAATCACTTTAATCATTTTAAAAGGTAAATAATTATACATCTTTTTTATGTAAGAAATATCAATTGCATCCCATGCAGATGCGATAGATAATTTCAAATCAGCTAGTGAACTATACTGTTTACCACCTTTAAACACAATATTTGACAACTGTGCCCAAACATACTCAATAATGTTTAGGTCTAGATATCTAGCTGGCCACATCAATGTTTCACTTTTACTGGTGTTGAAATAATCCTTTACTGTTTCAGCTATAAGAACACTTGCGTTGTCTTGCTGAAAAAAAATTTTTACCACCAATGACAGATGCTTTTTTTAAGAATTTTTACGTCGTAAAAATTCTTAAACAAAAGATTATCTTTAGCCTTTATTTTTCCGTCAATAAAATGAATCTCTGAATTATCATGATACCCAATCATACACAAAATCATTACACCACTACCACCTATTTGACACCATTGCTTTGCTACTGGTTCTTTACGCAAATCGTAAAAAGAATAATTCTATCTATCCGGCCCATCGAGACTAAGTAGTTATTCGTCAGAAAAACTACTCGTTGAAAATCTTCTTTTCGCACAAAGTTTTTTGTGCGAAAGGTAAAAAGCATTATGAATAACTCGCTAAACTGTTGGTAAATTAGCAATTAGACCTGCTTCTGCAGCAATTTGACGTGCAGTTAATGAAGAATTTGAAGCTTGTCTCAACAACTTTTGTCTATCACGGTCACTTAATGTTGATGGACGTTTGAAACTTTTTTTATTCCATTCGTATGAGGGCTATTAAAGTAGTTTTTAATCACAGTTCGGCTGCGTCCAATGGCATGGCTTAATTAACCGACAAGCCATGTAACAAACGGAGTGATCCATTTTCGATAAGTTAGAGGAGTATTTTTTCTCATCTGGACTCAACGGTGCAGCACGATCCATTATTAATTAATTTGTTATTTTATACTGAAAAAAAAAATCTAAATTAAATTTTGATCGTTCACAACAGTTTACAGTTAAATAATCTTCTGTGGTGTTTACATTGAATAAATATTTGCTATTATCCACAACTGCGGTTTGAAAATAAAGCGTTTTTTGTAAACTAATCTTATAATTTTGTCGCACTAAAAAAACGGTTGTTTTTTTAAAAAATGCAAGTTACGTTTAAAATAATTTTTTTTAAATATTATTTTACGTTTTCATTTACAATAAAAATTAATTTTTAGAAATGTGAAGTAGAGTTTTATAAATACTTTTGGAGTGTTTTATAATTAAATCGCGCAGTGTATATAAGGGCTAGTCCATAAACGACGTCGCGCTTAATGTATCTTAAAATGGAAGGAAAAGATCATTAGTTCTCTTGCGCAGAGTTTTTGATCACACGGTTTTGTACTTAATGAAATATCAGTGCAAGAGTGTAAATAATCTCCTACTTCTATTCAAAAATTTAATTTAGCGTGACGTTGTTTATGGACAGCCCCTAAACTATATATTGTTAAGGTGCTGTAGGAAGTCCTAACCTTGGATTACCAGCCTAATGCTAAAACCACTTGAATCGTTAAATCTGTACTTTTAAAAATTTTTTCAACGTTAACGAAATGATGGAAACTGTTTCACCGATGCATGGTATGTGTTTTACTATATTAGATGATATTTTCCATAGGGAAATGTTCAAAAACAAGTGTGCCTTCATATGCAGTTACACCCCCACGTCTCCTAACTAATTAACTTTGACTGTAATAAAAAATGTTCACGGTATGTAAAATTCACTGAAAATAGCTTTTAACTTTATAAAAAAACAGTTAAAAGCGATTTAAGTTGCATAAAATATCCGCGGAAAAAAAAAAACGGACTCCTGCTTTTAAATTTAAATCTTGGATTATGTACCCGATGTACATAATCCAAGATTTCCCTTTCCTAAAACGACCCTGACGAATTATGGAAACTTAAGGGAGTTAATGAAAGGAGTATTCCAAAAATTCCAGGAATTTGTGTAATTTCTGAGGGAAAACCATCTATATAAAACAACAGCTTTTATATCCTAGGTAACATTTTATTATCCTAGGTAACATTAGCTTATAATCGCCGTATTTAAAATGAAGTTTAGCAATTTCGCCAATAATTGCCAAAAACCTATTTGGAATACAAAACAATGTTTCACCACCACTGATGCAGACATCCCAAAATACCAAATTAAAAATTTGAAGGAATGAAATGCTGCAAATAATATTTTAAACAATATGATATTATACAAAAGATAATAAATTTTTTAATACAAATGTATGCTTGAAAATCTTCTTACAATCTCATTGAATTCAACAACGATAGCTCTTAGTTTCTCGCGATGAAAGTTTTCCTCAGAGACAGCAAACATTGTCTGTTTAGGGTTTTATACATTACTTCATATTTTCTTATGAAATTAAGCGGGATCTTACACATATCGATGTATTCAATCTAAGTTTTTTAGATTGAATTCGATAATGTAGAAATCTTTATTGCAAATATATCTTGGATATTTAGTTAAAATGGAAAGATGGACTCCACAAACTTCTTTATTTTCTCTTAATTGAATACATCAAGTTTCAGCATCCAGCATCTAAATCAAACAATGGTTAACCCTTTCTCTTCCGGGATATTTTCCGCTATATTCCCAGAGTCAAAATTCCCGTTTCTGACTCAAACACTTTAAAAGCTTATAGTGACTAAAATAATAAGCAATTCTATGTGAAACTTGGCCCCTTTTTTACTAATACATTCATCTAACAAAATATGGAAAAAATATATATTTATGACACTTATAAGACGTCACATGACTCAAAAAACGGCCTTTGACATTAATCAAAATTTTTTTATTTTTGGAGTAAAATCCAAAAATAAACCAAAATATTACGTTATAAAAAAATGAAACGTAAGTAAAAACAGTTTAGCAATCATTTTACTAGTTCATAGCAAAAAAATAAAAGGTTTAACACAAAAACTCTGGAAAAAGGAGAGATTCTAAAAATATAAGAATTTTGAAAAAACCGTAATTTTTAAGTTAAATTTTTTATGATGTTTGTAGAATGAAAAAAAAAAAGAAAGATTAATTCTGCCAATACAAACAAAACAAACTACAATAAATAATTAACTTGAGTGTGGTAAGCTTCAAAACAAGTGTCTGGGTGAAGCCCTGGTTCAGATGGGCAAAATCGACAAACATATGTAGTTTTTAGTGGTTGACATTTAGCTGATAGTTTTCCTTTTGCATAGCACACTCTACATCTTTTGGTTGGTCTTTTATCTTTTGCATCTGGTGAAGCTACTTTGAGCGAAGGAAAATGTCTGCCAGTAAAACGAGATAATGTATCATCTAGTATTTGGTTGTTTGGTATAGCTGGATTGATTAGTGCTAAAGATGAAATAGTTTCATGCAAAAAATCAAGGAATGTTATTTTAGATTTTCCAGTTTCGTGTTGAAAAACTTTATGTGCATTTAGTATCACCTGTGAAATCATTCTAAATGCTATTTTTTTGTACCACTTATAACTTTTACGCAATGTTCGTAAACTATGTAACTGTTGATTCACTCTGTCAACTCCTCCTATGTGACTGTTATATGATCGCACTTATTTTACCAGTTTCAATCATTTTTGCTGAATGGCAAGTTGACAACATAAAAATAACCTTCTGTTTATTTCCTGATTTATTTTTGACAGCTCAATATTTACATGCAATAACACGTGAATCAATTGTGGATCGATAGAACACAGCCTCCCCTTTCCTAACACAAACTCCGCAATTTCTTTACAGTACTTTTTTCTATTTGATTTAACTATCCCACAAAGGTGTGTGTCTTCCTAAAAGAAAAGTTACTAATGAAGGGCTTGTGTAGTAGTTATCTGTAAACAGTATATGTCCTTCATCTAAAAAAGGTTCCATAAGTGCAGCTGGTATTCTCTCAGTGCTGGGCATATCCTCATTTCCGTCTTCATAAAACATACCTTTACCACAATACACCAAAAAATCTAGTGTTATTCCACTTGATGTGGTCAATTCATATAGTTTTATGCCAAATCGTGCTCTTTTTGTACGAATATATTGCTTAAAATGCAACCGTCCCTTAAAAAGAACAAGTGATTCGTCAACACTAAGATTTTGTCCGGGGCAGAATACATTTTTACATCGGTCTCTAATTAGTTCAATTAATGGTCGTACTTTGTGTAATCGATCACGGTTTTCGTCAATTACATCATAATTTGGATCATTATTATTGTTGAAGTGTAAAAACTTCAAAATCAGTTGAAAACGAGTGCGTGACATAATTTTTGAGAATATTGGAGTGCTAAAAAATTCAGATGTAGACCAATACATATGAATATCAGGTTTTTAAATAATTCCCATAAGCAAAACCAGAGCAAGATACTTCTTTATTTCTAAAACAGTCACCGGTTCCCAATTTCCTACATACTCGTTACTTGCTTTATTCGGGTTCTTATCTATAAAATTTTGAGCATATCGATTTGTTTCAATTACAATAAGTTCAATAATACTAGGTGTTAGATATAGTTCAACAAAATCTAAAGGAGAAGGATTTTCATGCGTCATTCTTACTCTAAGTCCCTCTAGTTCAAAAAAAGGTATAATTGGATCTGCAGTATTATCAATTTTAACACGTTCCCATGTTGATATTAAATCAATTCCCTGTTGATTAATTTTTAAAACTCTAGCATTGGATTGTCCTCTTCTACCCCATGGCCTTCCTCTACAACCTTGATTGTTATTCCATTTTTTTTCTTTACCTCTGTTAGTAACTTGAAGTATTCGATTTTTATTATTGACACTGTTTTTTTGAATACCACCGCGAACTTTTACTCTTTTTCGTTCTGCTATACCATTTTCTCTGGTGGAATCAAATAATTGATCAGAGAATAGGGTCTCCTTGTTCTCATTAGGGTATGTTTCCTCACTACTATTTTGTTCAATTTCTTCTTCCTCCTCCTCATCGATATCGATTTTATAAACATGATTTTATAAACATGATGACAAAGTTCTGGTAAAGAACAGTTTTTATTCTGAAAATCATTAGATAAAGGTAAATTAGTAGCTCGCACAAACTCTATATCTTCCTCTTCGTATTCCCAATCCGTTTCAGGTTCGCTTTGATTGGCTGATAATTCACCAAGGTCCATATCATCGCTACTTTCATCCATAACTATTTTTAAAATTTCTTCCATATTTGAATAAGTTCTTTTGTAACTAGCCATTTTTAAAAATGTTATATCTTTTTAACTAAGATAAATTTTGACGAACGGTTTTCAGCCTATGATGTAATAACTATTCTATTTTCCATATCTGTAAAGAACACAACAAAAAACGCTATAAAACCGTGTTTAAACCGTAGAAGTTGAAATGACCCGCACAGCAGATCACAGGGAAAATCGCGATATTAGTTACGACCCGCTGTGCGGGTCTCAGGGAGTGAAAGGGTTAACCTAATATTAAAAGACTAAAAGAATAACACTAACATATTTGAGTATTTTAGCATTGTCTATGGATCGGGTATACCGCCTCTAAAATTTAAAAAAATTAGCTTCATAAGCGTTTGAAAACTAAAAAATTAGCTGAAATCATTTCCTCCTCATTATTTTAATATTATTTAAAACATATATGATATTTATAGCGTTTGAAAATTAAAAAATTATTAAACCTTCTATATATTTTAATATTAATTTATTTAAAAATATAAAAAAAGGATTGCCACTTTCATTAAAAATAATCAACTGCTATCAATTAGAGTCCTGTAAAATATAAGAAGCAAAGATTTAAAAAGTTAATCTACATATAGATGCTACATATTCAATTAGGTAATATCCAGTTGGCTATTGAAATAAATACAATTTCAAAAAAATATTCAGTTAAGTCTATCAAAACAACTTACATTACAGCCTGATAACAGGTTTTTTTTTAAAAAAGTTTTTCAAATTTTTATCAGTAAGGAGATCAACAAATTTACACAGTGTTCATAAATATGGCATTCAAGGGGTCGGAATTATGTTGATTATTTCCTCAGTCAATTTCGCATCTAACAAACACGGATGAGTGACATTTTTGTAATATTGCATCTACCTATGAGATATGCTATGAAACTGATACTTTCAAATTTAATTCCTTTGTTATTAATTTGCGCATCGATAAATTATTACAAAAATATTGAAAAAAAAATTAATTAAATTTCATCTTAAATCATGCTTAGGAAATAAAGTAATTATCTATAAGGTTGGTATGTTTGATGTCAAACCACTACACCAATCCCTAGATCAATTAATGCATATACACTACAATGCGCCTATACCAGTATAAGCATGAGCACTCTGTTGCGTGAATCCCTAAATAAATCACTTGATAAAGCAAAAAGAAATTAAAAAAAATAAAAACAGTATAAAACAACCAAAAAAGTTAAAACAAGAACATTCTTTAAGAAAATAAACATATGTAATAATATATACTAGCTAATATTTTTCTGCAATAAAATAACAGTTTTAAACAAAATATAAAAAAGTGCATTTTTTCTCATTTTTATAGTAGTAAAAACAATTTTTTTTTTAAATGTTCAAAATGATTACTAGTTTTAAAATTTTAATAAAATTTGCTTCATCCTAGACTCATTCATTCAGACTCAGGTCGAATATTAAACTTAAATATAGGGCATAGTTGGATCCAAGATCTGGATTAGAATACCCTGGTACCCGTGCTATTTTTTTGAAAGTCCAATCTGAATCTATTTGGCTCAATGTTTCCATGTTATATCTACATAAAATTACATTACGAGTTCATATTACGTACCATTATAGCCTACACATAGCTTTAAACTGTTGCACTTTGAAGCATATTATTTCAAAACAATTTAGAAAAACAATTTTAAAATGACTTTCCAAGAATTTAAAAGTAATGCTCCTGTTTGGGAGCATTTCTTAAAGTGGAAAGTAAATGAAACTGCTCAATGCAAAAGTTGTAACGCAATTGCAACAATCAAAAGAGGCTTCACGAATGTGATGCAAAAAAAGATAACATAAATTTTGTACAAACAAAAGATCTAATATATACTAACAGATCTTATTGCAATTTATGGACTTTTAACACTATTAGACAATTAAACTGCTGCTAAAAGAAAAAAGGTTATGAGAATTTGGTTTAGCCAAAGAACAAAAAGATTTTCTAGTTCAATTTCCATTTAAAATATTTTACTGGATCTTGCTAAAGATATTAAGGGTCAATTAACGTTTGGTTGTATGTGAGCTCACTTCCAAAGTTTCGATAAAAAATACATATAACAAATAATAATAAACAGTAGAATTAACTCGGACTCTTAAGAGATTTATATTTTGAATTTTTTTGTTATAGTTCAAATTTTTAGTTACTTCAACTTTTTTAATAAATAGACTTTTATTATAAGCTTGACCAATATTAAGATATCAGTATAAATATTTAGTTTATTAAATTATATTTGACACAAAAGTATTTGATATTTGAATATTTTGAATTTTAAATACAATAGTTATTAACAAATAGAAAGTGATTGAACCTGTATAAAATCGAAACTATTAATGAAGTTTTGGTTTAATATATTATTATAAATTAGTTAGATATTTAATTCTTAAGTATTCAAAGTTTGAAATTTTTATTGAAGTGTAGCGAGTTTTGACACTTTATTACATAAACTTTTATGCAATTTTTAAGTAAAAGTTAAGCAAAGTTTTTTGTCAACAATCATGTTATGTTGAATGAACTTTTTGATGGTCAAAAAATAAACAAAAAATATCAACATTTTTTTTTTTTTCATTTTGGCTTTAACAAAATATTTATATACTAATCACAAACTAGTTATTCATTTCTTTCACTAGTTACTAGTCATTCATTTCAGAAAAAAAACTTTTGTTTAAAAGCAATTTTAAAACTGAAAAAACCATCTTTTCATAGATTTTTTATGTAAAATATTTTTAACAAACTTAATAATTTTGCATACAGGCTTAATTACAGTTTATCAGGAAATGCATACAGCTAAACGTGAATTAAGCACTTTTGTATATTAGCACTTTCATAACGAAATAAAAAAAATTCTTGGTTTGAAACAATAAATAAAAACAAACAGTTAAATATAATACAAAAATTTTAAGGTAACTTGAATTAAATTTATTATGAGTAATTTTCTTTTCTTTAACATAGTTTAAAACTTTTAGCAGTACAAAAACAGAGTGTTTTAAAACTTTTTAAAGAATTGAAATTAAATCTAATGAAATAAATTTGTGATTATTTATATTTAATAACTAATCTAATTTAAATATTATAAAATAAATTAAAAATAATTTTTTTTTAAAAAACGGAAAATAGAAACCAGTTTTTTTATCTAATAAAAAAATATTTCATCAGTATTTTTTACAACAATTAATTACTGCCTAATGTTTTCCGCATAAACTATTTTAAAACACTGTTTAAATAATAACTGAAAAATGATTAGGCTGCAGACCCAATTGTATGTCTTATGATTGACACCTTAAGTTTGCTCAGCACAATCTAAAACTTTTCTTCTATCATTCGATGAAGATAAAACATGTTTTCTTTCAACTTGTTCAGTTGTATGTATTTCATGTATACAAATTGGACAAGGTGGTTCTGGTTGTTTCAGAAGTGAATGTAAACAAATTTAGTGAAATAAATGCTTGCATGGATTCAAATTAACAACAGACTTTCTGTTTATAGTGTATTGTACAAAAAACACAACGAACTTTCAATTCCATCACTGTAGTACTGTAATGCTGACGCATACAAATGCTAAATTTGACATTATTAACTAATTAAAATGCATGTCCAAGAAGAACTTTTATAACGACCTTTAAGCTTACATTGTGAATTGTGCAACTACAAATAATGTATTCTCATTTACATAACTTTTATTTTTCTAATAACATACTCTGATTTCTTAATTATATGTTGTTTTACTTAATTACATATCGTGACTTTTAAACTACATTTTGCATTTCTCAATTATATCTTACTTTTCTTAATTACTACTTTCAAGTTCTAAAATACAGCTTGAAAATGTGTAGTTCCTAAGGGATTGTCCATAAAATACACAACGCTAAATTTATTTTAAAAACAGAACTAAACAGATATATATCTATCTATATATATATATATATATATATATATATATATATATATATATATATATATATATATATATATATATATATATATATATATATCAATATATATATCTATACATATCTATATATATATATATATATATATATATATATATATATATATATATATATATATATATATATATATATATATATTAGGGTGCATCAAAAAACAACAATTTTTTAAAATTGCCTTGTCTGTGCTCTAAACATATGCGATATAATAAAATATCACTGGATAAACAGAAACTTTTAAAAAAAAAATATTTTTAGAGGTGCCCCAAGTCCTTCGCACATTTATACGACCTCTAAAATTCTGGGAAAAAAAATTCTTCACAAGTAGGTCAACCCGGTGCTCAAAAGAAGTGAAATTTTATAAAAAGTTCAAAAATAATATTTGTTTTATGTAAAAATTATTATTTTAAATTTTAATGCATAATAACTATGGTTTTTAACTAAATTTTTATTTTCAGTTAAAAACCATAGTTATTATGCATTAAAATTTAAAATAATAATTTTTACATAAAACAAATATTATTTTTGAACTTTTTATAAAATTTCACTTCTTCTGAGTACCAGGTTGACCTACTTGTAAAGAATTTTTTTTTCCAGAACTTTACGGGCCGTATAAATGTTCGAAGGACTTGGGGCAGCTCTAAAAATATTTTTTTTTTAAAAGTTTTTGTTTATCCAGTGATATTTTATTATATCGCATATGTTTAGAGCACAGACAAGGCAATTTTAAAAAATTGTTGTTTTTAGATGCACCCTAATATATATAGTAGCAAAAATATATATATACATATATATATATATATATATATATATATATATATATATATATATATATATATATATCTACATATATATATATATATATATATACATATATATATATATATATATATATATATATATATATATCTATACATATACATATATACATACATATATACATATATATACATATATATATATATATATACATATATATATATATATATATATATATATACATATATATATATATATATATATATATATATATATATATATATATATATATATATATATATATATATATATATATATATATATATATATATATATATATATATATTTATAAACATATATATAATTAAGCCTACGGCTAGTTATAATTGTATTAAAACTATTTTTAACAAACATTGGATGTTTATCCCCACCAGTTATGGAGAGGATTATCCTCTCCATAACTGGTGGGGATATTTGACTTTCAAACTTAGGTAGAAAAGAAATGAAAATGGTTTAGTAAAAAGATTATATAATATAAAATAACTTACTCTATATCGAATATTCAATTTAAACCGCCTTTAAATTTTTAGAAGTCTATTTATGGATACATTGAAGTACAATGATAAACAATAAAGATTCTACTACCACGATTTAAAATTTAATAATGAGGAATTTTTATGATCGAGTTGTTCAAATAATTTTTAGAATGACATCTTATTATTACCATATTTGGATGATCTGATCTCGGAACATGAACTGTATGATCATATCAAAACCATACACGAGCGGAAAAGGAGCAAGATAGGAATTTACGAAAAAAATAGTGTACAATAACAGAGAAAAAAAAATCAACATATACGAAGTGATCGATGTTTATGTTTAGGGTATTCTTTTGTTTGGAGGAGTTATTTTTCAGATATTATTAATTTGCTTTCACCAGACAGTTCTATAGTGACTTTGGATTTAGTATGACAGAGCATACATCGGAAATTAGTAATGTGGCTCTTGGGTATTGATCTTTTGAATTTATGAACCAGAGATAAGTGACACGGAACTACTAAGTATTGATTTTGCAGACATTGCGCCTGAGATGACCGATAAAGATTTAATTAAAATTGACCTAGAAGAGGTATATAACAAATATAGAACCAACATGGTCATGGAAATGGTAGAAACATCTTTTAATACTTTATATTATTTGTCAAGATTATCACCTAGAATTAATACCCCATTACTTTACACGCCCACTTCCTCCCCACTCCCTCCACACCTCTAAGGCCGAATGGAGTCATGATATTTATTTATCAGTAACTAAGGGCTGTCGGCCATTCGAACTACATATGGCGCGCTGAAACCTCCTTTCCCCCATACACCAACTTCTTACTATAACAAGGATATAGAGCACATATAGTACAAAATACTTGCTGGCTTATATGCCTACTAGCAGACCCACATACCTTGATCTCATGTCTACTCATCTATGCACCACGTCACAACTAGTTTAGGTATATCACACGACCCAGCACACTTTAAACGATTGCTGTGGAATATAGCACATATAGAACCTACTAATGTCCTATATGTTGACTGATACCACACCCATCAGACCCCACACGATACCGCCACACTTAGCTTACCACTTGATCGGCATTAATAACAAGACTGTCATTATGGTATTAATGCACTTATGAGCCTTCCTGCCCACACCCGCACGATACACAACCAAACTTAGTGTCCGCATGAAAGATATTAATACTAAGAACTTATCCTTATTATCTAACATCTATCCGATGATACCATTAACACCGACCTAACAAACACACGCATTTTTACGTCCGTACACACAACGTACACACATATATATCCATGCACACCACACCATATTTACTCTGCTTATTTTTTTCTTTATTTACTTTAAAACTATTTCACAAGTGGACTAGTGAGCAACACTCGTTGCCGACATACCTTTTATAGACACACCACATCTTTATGCGTACTTTTTTCTGTGCTATTTTATACAACTTCCTTTAGACTCTTATTATTAGGTTTTTCATCGTTTTATAATTCTCCTATTACATGGCTATATTTCCTCCTATATTATTATCTTATACTAACCTTCTGACACTATGTCCTCACTACATTCTACTATACTGCGTAGCAGCACTATTAAGATTGTCAAGATGTCGAAAAATGACTCGATGATTGGGTGGCAACTGAACAAGAAATCCATAAATTGCCTAAGCTATAGAAAAATGTTGTCATTAATGAAAAATATTATTTTTAATAAAAGTATTGTTTTTAGTTTGACGATGTTTAAAAAACGTTAAAAAAACACGAGGAAATTAACTAATAAACCTAATAATATATATATATATATATATATATATATATAAATATATATATATATATATATATATATATTTATATATAAATATGTATATATATACATATGTATATATATACATATGTATATATATGTGTATATGTATATATATATATATATGTGTATATATATACATATGTATATATATGTGTATATGAATATATATATATATATATGTATACATATGTATATATATATATATATATATGTATATATATATATATATATATACACATATATATATATATATATATATATATATATATATATATGTATATATATATATATATATATATATATATATATATATATATATATATATATATATATATATATATATATATATATATATATACAGCTATTCACGAGAGTGTAATTTTGATCAAGTAGGTTTAATAATAAAATTTTTCTTTATAAAAAAATAAATAAAAATGATGTCGACTTAATTTTTTTTATTTGTGAAATAAAAAGTAATTTGGTTTAGAACAAATGTGAACTTGTTATGAAATGATTTATTTAAATTTAAAAAAAGTTAATTACAAACATAAACATGTAAAAAATGAGTAGCACAAAAGTTTAAACGAAATTTTACAAACAAATAAAAAATGGAAATAAAATGCCAAGTTAATATTTAAAATGTCCGCCTTTGTTTTTATAGCAAAGGTAAATTCGTTTCTGCATCGATTCAACAAATTTCATGCACTTCTCTTGAGGTACCTTCAACCAGTACTCATTCAAAAGTTGCTTTATGCATAGTTGATTGTATTTGGTAATAAGTTAGTTGATTGTCAATCCAAGACCAAATATTTTCAATTGGGTTGAGATTTGGTGATCTAGGGCACCAAAGGATCACATTTATCTTTTTCTGCAAAAAATATTCTTTGATTGATTTAGCTGTATGAGCTGGAGCCCCGTCTTGTTGAAAGATAAATTGCTTGCTTCTACCATACAACTGTCTGATTGATGGAATTAAACACGTTTCCAATGTATTTTTGTAGGTGTACTGATTTATTCGGCCTTCGTTGAGCTCAGACATACCGATACTTTTGTGAGAAAAACATCCCCAAATACCAATGGAACCTCCACCGCCTTGTCGACGTGGTTACAAAAACCGTTCTGAATATTTCTCTGTTGTTAATCTTTTGACATATAGATTTCCCTTGCGGTTTACATTTTGAAAATTAGCTTCATCACTCTAAATAACTTTTAACCAGTCTTCAACAGTCCAGCTTAATCTTTCTTTTGACCATATTCGCCGTTTACGTCGGTTTATGATTGATAAAATAGGTTTTCTTGCTGCAATGTACGTTCCAATACCTTTTTGCAGCAATGTTCGCCTAACGAGCTCTCTGCTTACATTATGTTTATTTTTCGACTCGTTGAAGATTTCTGCTAGCTTTTTGTAGCTGTGCCTAGGATTCTCTCTGCAGCTTCTGAATATGCAACTTTTTTCACGGTCACTAAGCTTCGATGGTCTCCAGGAACGCGGCATGTCAACGACGTCCTTGGTAAGCTTCCAGGTTTTGACTGTTTTTCGTACGCAACATTCAGAAACCCCAAGTTTATTTGTTTATTTGAACGTTGCTGTGAATTTTTGACTCAGACATACCAATAATTTGCCATTTGATCTCACTTGAAACTGGTTTTTGCCCCATTTGCAAGCATTTTAAAATTGTTTGAAATTTGCAATGATTTCAGTTGATTTTCGTTGAATATGAAGGTGTTGAATAATGTTGTGATGATTTTTATTGACTGAAAACCACTCAATCTACTTATGTTTATGTTTTAAAACAATTTTCGCAACGGATTAATTAATTACTTAACAAATAATTGAATTTTAATAAACTCGTTTAAACTTTAATGACACCAATTAATTTCTCACATCTATCTATTAATCAAATTTCTAAGAGATCACTTATGAGTCGAAACATACTTTTTTTATTTATTTTTGATCAGAAAACCTAGTTACCGAATGGGGAAAAATTATTTTGATATCTATTTCCGTTACTTTTTTATTAAAGAAAAACTAAAGATTTGTTCTTAAAATTACACCCTCTTTCGTGAATGACAACGAAAGAGGGTGTAATTTTAAAAGTAATAAGTTTTTAAAATTACACCCTCTTTCGTAAGCTCTTAATAAGTTTAAACTTTCGTAAATAGCTGGATATATATATATATATATATATATATATATATATATATATATATTATATATATAATATATATAAATATATATATATATATATATATATATATATATTATATATATAATATATATAAATATATATATATATATATATATATATATATATATATATATATATATATATATATTATATATATAATATATATAAATATATATATATATATATACATATATATGTATATATATATATATATATATATATATATATATATATATATATATATATATATATATATATATATATATATATATATTTATATATATATATTTATTATATGTGTATATAATAATAAGGTGTCACTGTAACAACTGTTTTAAACAGTTGCGAAGTGCAATAACATAAAATATTGCACTGTATCAGCTCATTTTGTCTTTAGTTTGTGTTTTAACAAATAGTTTCTGCAAAATCCAGCTCTATCTAGTTTGTTTTTGAAGTTATTTATTGAAGTAGCTTCTATTATTTCAGATGGTAAGCTGTTCCACGCATTTACAACTCGATTTTGGAAAAAATGATACCTGAAGGTATTTCTGCTAAAAGGCTTCCTCATTTTGAATTTGTGCTGTCGCAGACATGGACCCTCCTCCAATGCATTTCCACAATCGTTAGCAACCCAATTTATTTTATCGTGGCCATGCTGAATTTTATATTGTTGAATCAGATCTCCACGTAGTCTACGTTCTTCCAGTGAAGTTATTTGCATAATATTCAACCTAGCCTCATATGATAATTTCCTAATTGTAGGTGCTAGTTTGGTTGCTCTTTTTTGGATTTTCTTAAATTTGTCAATGTCTTGTTTTAAAAATGGAGACCATGCCTGGACCGCAAACTCAACATGTGGGCGTATGAACGTTGTATAGAGCATTTTTACCATGTTTACATCTAAATATTTTAAAGCTTCTCTTTATGGTACCTAACATTCTGTTTGCTTTGCTGGTTGCTGAATCAACTTGTGAGTGCCATTTTAAATCGGATTGAAACATTACACCCAAATCACGTTCAGCTTTTGCGTTACACAATGTATAATTGTAATTGCAATCAATATCAGTCATTAAAAATGTAGCATTTGGATTTTTTTTCCCAATATGCATAACTTTGCATTTTTCATAATTAAATTTGTGAGCCAAATAAATGACCATGCCATTATATTATTTATATCATTTTAAAAGCTTACCCAGTGGGCACCCGACGTCAATCTGACGTCGGATTTACGTACGATTTTCATCAGCGATGTCAAAAGACCTATTCCGACGTTGTTCCGATGTCAGTAAAATGACGTCATGCGATGTCTTTATCTCAACATCCCCTGACGTCGTTTCGATGTATTTTGACGTTGTTCCGACATCTTTAAAAAGACGTCCAAAAAACGTTGCAGTACTGACATCGATCCAACGTCGATAAAAAGACGTCGGGCAACGTCATAATATTAACGTACTCCGATGTCTTTTGACGTCTTCCGACGTCAATCCAATGTCCTTAAAACGACGTCGGAACAACGTTGTAAGACATCGCTGATGAAAATTTAATCCAAACCCAACAATATGTGTGCAATTGCGCTCTTCAATAAATATGTGAACTAAGCGTGTTTTTTTATATATATACACACATTTTGTCTTCAGATTTTGTCTTCAGATTTTGTCTTCTTTTTATATATATACACACATTTTGTCTTCAGATTTTGTCTTCAGATATATACACACATTTTGTCTTATAACATTTTGTCTTCAGAGGTTGTGATTGCAGTCGGTGTTTTGATTTCGTAAAGTCGCAAGTAGTAGTAGTAGTAGTAGTAGTCGTGATATCCCCCATGCTACCTTTTTATGTTCCCTGGTGTTACATTTACCACCCTAGTGTTACATTTTGCCCCTCATGTTACTTTTTTTTTTTACTTGCCCCTCATGTTACAAAAATGGCGTAACATGCGGGACGGCGCTCCCTCATGATACGGAACTTGCGTAACATGAGGGATCATTGTACCCTTATGTTACGGTTGTCAAGGTCGCATGAGGGACATTTAAAAAAAACTAAATAATTAAATAAAAATAAAAAAAACATAATGTTTGAATAATAAGGCAAAATAAACCAAATAAAATTTCTATAATTTTTTGCTTGGATAACTTGGTATGTTGAAATATTAAAATTTTTATAATTTTGAACTTTTAATTACTTTTTTAAGGCTAATTTAACTAATTTACATTTATTTTTATATTTTAGGATATATATACATACATATATATATATATATATATATATATATATATATATATATATATATATATATATATATATATATATATATATATATATATATATATATATATATATATATATATATATATATATATATATATATATATATATATATATATATATATATATATATATATATATATATATATATATATATATATGTATATAATATATATACATATATATATATATATATATATATATATATATATATATATATATATATATATATATATATATATATATAATATGTATATATATATATATATATATATAAATGTGTATATATATATTTATAAATACATATATATATATATATATACATAAATGTGTATATATATATTTATAAATACATATATATATATATATATACATAAAAATATATATATATATATATATATATATATATATATATATATATATATATATATATATATATATATATATAAACATACATATATATATATATGATATATATATATATATATATATATATATATATATATATATATATGACATATATATATATACATATATATATATGTCATATATATATATATATGTATATATATATATATATATATATATATATATATATATATATATATATATATATATATATATATATATATCTTGAGTGTCGCATAGCATAATAACACGATGTTTTTTAATCTTGACATGTTCCGTAATTTGCATTACATTTTCAAAAGATTATTTTTGCAATAAAAAATTCTGAAATAAATATTAAAAACTGAAGACTTCACAGAGAATATTAACGGACAAAAATATATATAATTAACCAATAAAATAATTACAATGACTTAACAAATATCCAATCAATATAATCAAAATAAAATAAACTGTCATTTTAATTAAATAGATTATTAATTAAAATGACTTATTATAATTATGTGTCATAGGTAATAGAAAATTATCTTGCTAAACTTACACTGCTAATTCGCATGTTTAGTAAACATTGCTTTATGGCAGGCAAAATTTTTTTTAAAAAACTCTACTATCCATTGTGCAAATAAATCCATGCTTCTAAATGCGTTGACCTTTAATATTTTTCTACTTACTTGTAATGGAAAGAGTCTTGTTCTTATATGTTTTCTCAGTTTTGAAATAAAAATTGTATTGTAGTATTTAAAATCCTCGGAATGTAAACAAATATAGTTTTTATCAAATTATAGTTGTCTAATTAGAAAATATTGAAATTAAATTTACACTTCCTTTTTTTTTAATTAGTCTTATTTTTTTTCCTACACTTTTTGCTTATATGTCTATTCATACATCATACTATGTTAACATACATGTAAATTAACTTAAATATATGTTCGTAGTGATGTACAGATTAATTGGCATCAGGTTAATTGGCTACCTTTTCACAATTTGCTTTTCTATTATAATGGTATATTACAACTTATGTATTGTAATATACCATTATAATATCCCAAAAGGACTAAAATCTGTATTGATTATCAGAGACTAAACAGGATTTTTGTTAAACTCAAGATAAATATTAGTAGTTTGGCAAATAAACTTTCAGAGACTTGATAATAATAGCAAATAAATTTTTTAAAAATTGGAACAGTCAATAGATTTAAACCTGATTTTATGGCAAAGAGGGGAATTGATATATAGTTATATGCCTAGGCCAGGCATTGGAGTCTTTGTAAACAAATGGATAGTAGTGTTCAACATTGATATCTAAAGATGAAATAAAACAAAATTAAAACTAGTTTTATTAGGTTTATAAACAGAGTTCATAAACCTAACACCAGGAGCCTTAGAGCAACTAAATTGAGTTTTAGAGCTGTACTGTCATTAAACAACAGCAGCAGAATTGCACTGCTACTACCATGGAGACACAAACAAAAAGTCATGAATAGAGTCAAGAAGATCCAGTTTTTTTCATTCTTAGCAGGAAACAATCTAACACAGTTTTAAATATCTGTTAGTCTATTAGATGACAAAGGGGTGCGAGGGCAACTTAAATTTTCTCCTTATCTGTAAAGTCTTTGCCAAGGAGATTTTCAACAAGGCTGTCATCAAATCCTAACATCTGCCCAAAATGTGAATTTTTATCAAAACACCAGCTTTAGTTTAACTGGGAGCACCAAAGCAGAGGGTGTTTTAAGTCAAAGTTATCTTCTTATAGCCTTTGGCTAGAAGAGCAAGTTTTAATTGATCTTGATCCTGACCTATACTAAAATATTGTTGGTCATAATTTTTAATCATTAATCTGTGTCAGTATCACTCTTTTTCTGCCCATTTACATTTGAATCAGTATTGGTCAAAAATCTGCAATTTGTACATCACTATACATGTATTATATTTTTAAATGGTAAAACCCATTTGGTCAAATAATAATTATTTATATAAAATAATAATTATTTATATAAAAACATGTTTTGTTCTTCTTGAAATAAATTTTGAATAGTATTATTAAATTATTCTCTCCACTTTTGATTAATTAAAGAATAAGTAAATTGATAGATAAATAAACAATGGAAAATGTAGATAATTTAGTTAATCTTTTTGGTTTTTCTACCCAAAGAATTTTGTTTTATAAACTACAAACAAAAAAAAACTAAAGAAATTATTGTTTGCATAAAATAAAATTTTCCACAAAAATATATGCACATTTACTCAACATTTTTTGTGTGTGTGGGAGAAAGTAAATGTGTGAGACTTACTTATTTACTTTCTGTGAAAGTATTTAGTTGACGGTTTAATAGCTTTAAATTGCAGTTCAATTTTTTTGAGATATACTTTAATTTAGGTTACCTTGAAGCACATTAAAACACTCAATTAAAATAAAAGGCTGCAAGAAAAATGGTTAGTCTATTTTTATATAAATTTTTTTGCATAGATAAACTAATTCGTATTTTAAGTAAAAAGGTTTTTATTGAAATAGAAGTGTAGAAAAATAATTTTGTTTTTATTTTTAGCGTAGTACTGAAAAAAAAATTGATCCTTTGGATATTGCTAAAAGAATGATTCAGCAAGAAATGGATTTACCAATATTTATTAGGCACTGATGCTATAGGTACCAAATTTGGGTTAAAATAATTGTTGTGTTTAAAAGTAATTCAAAAATAAACAATTTTTTTACTCAATGTCAAAACTTCTTCTTTTAAATCAGTGTTAGGCAAACAGAAAAGTTCTCTTTTTATCCCTCAATTCTATTATATTTCATAACTTATTTAGTGTTATTAGTCTTTTTTTTTTCTACACGATGAATCCATAAGTTTAGTTTAAGTAGTTATTAAATTTTTTAGTAAAAAGCCTAAAAAAATGCTTGTTTTTTAATCAATGCTGTTATTAGTCATGCTTATTTTTAAAAAGTATTTGTGAATAAAATAGCATTCTCAACATATTACAATTAAAATAAAATTTTGATCTAAGAGTTCTTGTAACCTTTTTTTAATAACAATTAATTTTTGCATTTTCAGTGTTTACTTTTTAAACTGAATATAAAAATAGTAAATAATTAATTAATTTACTTAGGTTTTGGAGTTTTTGCAAACATGGATATTCCAAAGGGATCATTTCTATTAGAATATCCCGGTGAACTTGTTGAACATTATGAAGGAGAAAATAGGCAAAGTTTTGCAGAGGAAAATAATCTGGGATGTTTTATTTATTTTTTTTCTTTCAATGGTAAACAGTACTGGTATGTAATTTTGAAATGTGCTTAAAACAAATAAAAAAATTTAAAAGTAAATCTAATTTATTAATTTTCTCATAGTGTTGATGGAACATATTCTTCTCGAATGGGAAAATTTGTCAATGATAGTTCACCATCTTATTGTTTCTGAGAGAAATGTTCCTCATTTATGTCTTTTTTCAACAAAAGATATTCCAAAGTTTACAGAATTACGGTGAGATATCAGCAATAATTTATTTTCTCTCAAAATAATAAAAAAAATTTTTTCTCAATGATATTCAATCAGTACAAATTTATAGATATAGCTATGGGGAAACATCTGGATTATCTTGGCGAAAGCAGGTTCATTTTATTTATAAAGTTTTTGTAACATTTTGCTATTATTCATTGAGTAAATTATTTGGATTAAGAATGGTTTTATAATAATCAAAAACATTTATTAAAACTTTTTTATTTATTTCTGTTGTTATTAGTCTATTTACAAAAGACCATTAATATTGACAAATGTGGATGTATGTAAAGTTTTTACTTTTTTTTCTTTTTGAAAATTTATGTTAACTAATATAAGTTTGTTAACTTTACTAAAATGAAAATAATTTTCTAGAATTTTGTAAGAACTTTAGACACAGAAAATCGTATTTCAGGTTAGAAATTTCTTTCATAACTAATTTTTTTTTTTTTTTTAAGGTAAAATTAAATATTTTAAATTTTTTTCTTTTATTTTTAATTCCTATTAAACTTAAGGAATAAAAGTTTGCTCAATATTTATTAGAAGTACAACTCAATCTTTTTTCTAAAGTTTTATTTTATGAATTCACCAGATAATATTGACCACTGCAATGTTAAAATCACAAACTGTGGCAAGCAACAGCTTTCTAATGATAATCAAAGTGTTAGTGTAAGTCAAGTTTTGCTGTTTGAAAATGTTGAAAATCAATATTTAAAATTTTTTGTATCAACCCACAAATCGTATATTGTTGTTTTTGTAATTTAAGTTTGTTTTTTTGAACACATTTTAATAGAGTAACTAAAATGCCATTACTAAATAGGCAGGGGACCACTATTCCACTACATTCAGCAAACACTCCATTAACTCCAATCACGAAAATATTGTAATTCATGTATTTCTTTTAGGTATTACGATTTGCTGAGATACAAAAATTGAATTAGTTTTTATATAATTTTTAATATAAAGACCTAACTTAAAAAAGATCTCTAGATATTTGAATAAAAAAAATCTGAAAAATTATTCATGTATAAAATTTCATACATATATAAATATATATGTAAAAAATATGTTAATTAAAAAAATTTATTTAAATTTCAAACTTATTTATTCTTGGATATTTATGTTAGATGATGATAGAATCAGAAAGTCCAGTGCCAAATAATTATTCATCTATTCTGTTAGCAGGTATAAATTTTATTTGTTGAAAAAGTAAAATAATTATTTCCAGTGCTGTATGTAAACTGCATAAGTGAACATGTAAGAGTAGAAGTGACATGTTTTTATATTTTCATTGCAGTTAAATATTTGATAATCATGCCAACGGTTTTTAATTTTTATTTTCTGATTTAGAAGTTAATGTATATAATAGTTATTACAAAATAATTAATAGTTTATAACATTTAATTTAGAAAATATTGACTTTGTAATTGAAAATGTTCAAACCTGTGAGAAATCCACTCTTGAAACTTCTGTACTCAGTGTTAGTAACTTAATTAATGTTAAAATTTTATCCTCTTATCTTTCATATGCTCTTTCAACAATGTTTTTGACATTTTGTAATTTATTTAACTATAAATAAACTTAACTTATTCAAAAATGTTTCTTAAAATGTTTAAATAAATATTATAAGAATCATTTAAGAAAATATTAAATGATGTTCTTGCACAAAATTAGTGAAATTAATGGTTAATTTTTGTCATAAAATTAGAAGATAAAAGTGCGCACCACACTCACTTTATTTAAAAAAGGCAATGTCCTCCTGGACTGAACTTCTGAAACCTATCGGATTTTATGCTAATATAAGCATAAAATTTTCATGAGTTATTTGTTAAAAACCAAATAGCATTAATAGTAAAGTTACACTATCTTAAGTTTACTAAAAAGCATTTTAACTATATTCTAAAAAAAATCTATTAATCTATTGTTTTGCAACAGAAATAGCAACTTACATGTGGCATAAGTTCAAACTTTTATAGTTTGAAATAAAAGTATACAATGAAAATGAAATTTAAAAATATTGTTACTTTTTTTTCATCAACATTCAAACAAAGATTCAAAATATTATCTTTTTATTATTTAATTATTTATAATAATTTTTTTAATTATTTATTATATTATTTTATATAATTTAATTGTTTAAAGTTTTAAAATTTTGCAACATTTAAATTTAGATGAACCCAGAATGTAGTGATGGAAATAGGTAAAATAGTTTGAAAATGTTAATATAATATAATAAATTATTGTATAATTATTGTTAATTGAATAACATTTCATCCTGTAAACTTATAACAAGTAATAGCAAATCTAAATAAAAACTTCTTTCATTGATAAAATACAGTGCTGCTAAAATTATAATTGATTTTTCAAAATTTCAATATATTTGCTATATTTTCATGAATAAGTCATAAGAACATATTTTATATTTCTTTTAAATAGTTCACCTAACATTTCAGTACTTTGTTTGGCCACCTTAAACCAATTTAAGGGAATTAACATGAATAGGCATAGACAAAATCAAACTTTGGATTTTGGATCTCATCTTTTAGTTGTTCTTAATTAAAATCATGTCTGGAGTTTCTGGGCCATTTAAGTACTTTTAAAGAACTTTTTGCAAACCATTTTTTACATTCTTGTGATTTTATGATTTTTTTTTACAGTGTAGCATGGAGCACTATCCTGTTGAAAAATCGATTCTCTATCACCAAACCACTCCCTGGCTTGAAAACTAGACGACCTTTCTACTACTTTGATGTACTTGTTCTGGTAAATTGTCCCATCAACTATGTGTAGTCAACTTATACACAGATAGGGCTCCCCCAGGCCATGATCTTTATTGGAAGTTTTACATTCTTCTTCAAGCAGTCAGGTATACTCCTCTTCTCTTCCTACTTCCTACTCTCTACTCTCCTCCTCTTCTCTTCCTACTCTCTACTCTCCTCTACTCCTGACTTTCTTTAAACTGCCTAGACTCTGTCATCTAAGACTGCATATATGGACTTATCAGAAAAGATCTTCTAAAAGAGAAGTGACTCTTTAAACAAAAATTGAATATTTGGCACTTGTGACATTCTCATATTTAAAATCATATCTTGCCAGTAAAATGTTCAGAAATTAAAAATAAAAAGGTATCTGTATCCTTACTTTGTTTAAATCTTCTTCTGTCCAGGTTTCATGCTCCTTGACCCACTTATATAACTACTTCTTGGGCCATTCATATCTTGGGCCTTCATTTGATTTGTCAACCTGGGTTTGTAATGACTTTAGAAACCATTTACGACCTTAAAATTAAAGGACAGGTCTTATATAATTGATCCACAGGATGGTATATGCATTTTACTTTATAAAAATTCAAAAAATAATTAGAAAGATAATTTTGTTTGTCTAAAATGGGATTTTTTAATGAAGTTTTAGAAATCTATAATAATTTTAGCAGTGCTCTAGTATTTATTAGTAATTTTTACTGTAATCTCATTGTTTTGTAACTTTTTCAGAAAAATATAATGAATATATAAATATTAATATATATATATATATATATATATATATATATATATATATATATATATATATATATATATATATATATATATATATATATATATATATATATATGTATATGCTATTACCAATTAAATGTGTATTATGTGATAACATTACATCATTAAGCGATTAAAAAAAGGATCTGTGAGGAAATTTTTGGTTAAAACTGTTTCAGGATCTACTTTGCACCAGTAAACTATTCTTTTAACAGCTAAAAGTTTTTAGCTGTTAAAAGTATAAATAACTATACATGTGGAAAAAAAAAACGCAGATTTATTGGTTTGTTAAATTTATGTGTAATGAACTTCTGGATTTTTTACATGAATGAGTAATTAATGTTATTATTAACTTTTGTTATGTATATTTGTCATTTAGTATTCTAGGTTATGTAAAGTGCAAAATGGAAAAAGGGTTAGCTTTGAATAATATTGACATGGTTGAAAAGGTTATAATTAGATTTTTGAAAATTTTATTTGATAGAAAAACGGTTATATTCAATCATCAATTAAATTATAAATTTAAATTGCTTTAGGCTTTAACAAGCTGGAAAAATGAAAGTGCTAAAAAATTGATTAAAGATAGTTTAGATCACAATCAAAAGTTGAAAAGACGAAAAGTAAAATGTCCAAATTGCGATAGGTAGACTAAACTTTTAGTTGTTTTTAATGAACTTTTTATCAATTTAAATATTTTTTTAAAAACTGCATTTAATCTTTTATCAGACCTATTGTAAATTTAAAACGACATATGATGTCCGTGCATAAATTAGATGAAGCTCAAGCTAAAGCAGCCCGTGTAAATTTTGGTCTTAACATCACGAAAAAAAGTGTAAGTGAAAGTTATAAAAAGAGAAAGTATGTTCGACGCCAGTGCCCTATGTTTTCATGTGCTTTGGCTCCAAAACGTCTCGAAAATCATTTGAAACAGTATCACAAACTTGATAAAGAAAGAGTTAAAAGGTACTTATTGAAGGCCTGTCCACTATTAGAAGATTTTCCTGATGAGGATGAGGAAATTGTTTCTGAAAGATTGAGAAACAATTTATCTTCTCCTGATTCAGATTTATCTTTATCAGAGACAAGTGATAGTGAATCTTTTACAGATTCAGAAGCAAAGGCAAAACAAGAATGGTTTTTTACATCAGAAATTTCTAGAAAAGGGGCAGATTTTCTTTACAGTTCAGAAGATGAAGATTGGTTGGCTCAAGAGTATATGAAAAGGAGAGGTATTCTGCCTGTAAAAGATTGTACTTCAGCAAGTTCCACGTCATTTTAAAATAATTTTTTCATATTCTGTTAATTATAAAACTTATAAAAAAATTTATAAATCAAAAATTTTTAAATACTGCAGTTTTTAATTTATTGTTTTCAAACTTTTTCAGAAAATAGTTTTAACACCTGAAAAAGACTCAATTATGAAAAATGATAAGTTCCAGGGTATGAATTTTAACAACTAATTTACTTTTGGTTTAAAATAAACTTTAATGAAAACTGCTGTATCTTATTTGTATTTGAATTTTAATTCTTTTAAAGGAAAGTGAAAGTGATGATCAAAGTGATAAAGACTTTGAAGATATTAAACAGCCTTTTATTTTATCTTTATTAGAAGAAGATATTTTTATAAATAAGTTTTCTGATTCGTTGTACAGTAATGATGGAGGAAAAAAACCAAGAAGTACATGCTCTAAACATAAATCAACAATTATGAGCATGGTGCGATCTGGTGATAGTCCAGTTGATTATAAAAATCTTTTTAACCGTGAGTTCATTAATGTTTGGATGACAAAAATGCAAGATGCTGGTAGAGAAGCAGGAACTATAAAAACTTATCTAGGAAGTCTTGTTCATTTTTATAACTTTGTAGTTATATCTGGTGATCCTCGGTTAGAATCATAATTGCTATTTTTTGGTTTATTTTTTTTTAAAGTTAAGTTTTTCAAAAATGATTTCTTAAATAACCAATGAAACAGTTACATTTATTAATAAAAATAATTAATCTAAAAATTTAAAACTTTTCTTAAAAGAAATATACTTATTCTTATTTTGATAGGTTTGACGAAAATGATTACAATAAAATTAATAAAATGAAAACTGTCATAAAGATTTGGTGTAAAACCTTGTGGAAAGCAATTGAGCGCAGAAAATATGAAGTTTGCAATTTTGACAAATGCGATCTTGCAAAAGAAGCAATAAATATCCTCAAAGCATTTGTGGCTGACAGGTCCCTTAAATTAAACCGTAAATCCTATTGTTTGATTAGAGATTGTTTAATAGCTCAGGTTTTATTTGATAATGCTTCCCGTCCTGCTGCTATAAGTAACATGACATTAGGAGAATTTAAATCTTCTGTAAGCCAAAATGATGGTATTGTGGTGCGTGTTTTACATCATAAAAATAATTACAAAGGACCTGCCAACATAACTTTCCAACATGAAGTATATAAGCGAGTCCAAATGTATCTCAACTTTGTCCGTCAAAGATTACCTGATGTTAATGTAAGGGATTGTGACCCTGTATATTTAAGTTTTAATGGGTCAAAAATGGATTCTTCTATGATCACAACACAATTTTCTAGCTTTTGGAATAGAGGTCTTGGTTTACCGATTGAGGATAGAATGATTCCTACTGTTGTGCGAAAGTATACAACAACTATGATTCATAATCTGAATCCCTCAGCAAAACAAGATACAGCTGATGTTTTATGCCATACTCTAAGGCAAGCAAATGAAACTTATCTTTGTCAAGAAAAGCAAAACAAAGCTTCTTCTTCTACCAAAGTTATTCGTGCTACACAAAGAATAACTGATAAAAATTCAATTGATACTATAGTAGATGAGTTATTTGAAAAAGAAATAAAAGATAAAAATATAAAAATAACTAAAAGTTTAGTTGATGAGAAATTGTATTGTGATGAAAGATTCTCTGAAATTGTTAACCAGCCAACAAAATCAAAACAGGTTCTTGATTTTGTTAGATATAAAAAAATTAAATTTGAACAAAGGGAAAACCAAGAAGTGCAAACCAATGAAAATAATATTTACTGTGAAAATAATTTTGAAGAGATATATGAAAAGCGGCAAAGAAAAGACTATACATCTTCTGAAGTTGATGCTATATATATGTATCTTGGAGATTATATATACAGCCAATGCAAAATAGAGCGAGTCGTTTTCGAAAATTATGTTCGTGGTATTCCTGAATTTGAATTTGTTTTTAAAAAGTTTGGAATTAACTCACTTATTACTAAAATACGAACCGAAAGAAAATCTCCTCGGCCCAAGAATATTTAAGAAAGTTTATTCTATTTTAGATAAAGATCATTTATAAGGAGTTTTAGTTATAATACATATTAATAAATATACAAATATATATATATATATATATATATATATATATATATATATATATATATATATATATATATATATATATATAAACATATAATTACATAACAACATATCAATTCTGTAATACTTATTAATTTTGTTTTAGTAGGAATTAATATAATCCATTTGTGTTATGGCAGTTATTTTTCGCTCGTTAAATTCCCTTTTTAGAATTTCTTGCTTTCTTTTTAACTTTTAACTTTTGAATTATACAAAGGATTAATAAGGACTAGTATAAAAGATAAATTTTATTTAAGGTTATTAAATTTAATTTTTATTTAAGACTTATAAGTGATGTGTATCACCATTCACGGAAAATCTGTAAGTTGACCAAGTGCTTCAAAATTCCTTAAGTACCTCCTGCCCCAATATTTCAAGTTTTTCTTCTGTAAAAACAACTTTAATAAAATTTTGCAACTTATTTCTATTGTTAAATTGAACAAGTTTAATCAAAAGTGGAACAAAGTTATTTTTTAATTTACGAGTTAATAGAAATGTTCAAAGATTGAATTAGAAGACATCTGCAACATAAAGAGTTTTTTTTTTAAAAGCAATTTTTTTTTGAAATGATTACTTTCTGTAATGACTTTACCTGGTCAAGTCGGTTATTAAAATTTACTCTTTTCGTTTCTGCCAGCAGTATTTGCACAATAGAAAAAGTAAACTCAAGTTCAATAATAATCAACATAAATTCTTCTCTTTATTGTGTAAAAACATCTTTGTCACCCTACCAACCAAAACATAGGCAAACAATTGAAGAATTATGCTCACCTAACATCTTCCATATGTTGATGAATAAAAGAGGTAAGTGCAATTATTTTTTCATTTTTTTGTTATTTCTTCAAATAAACGCTGTGGTTTCATGTTATACATATAATCACATTAACGACTCATTTACATATAGAAAAGCAATATTATTGAAACAGTTTAACTTAAAAATATTTTTAAAAAATGTTTTTTTATAAGATCTTCTGATTATCAAAAAAGAATTTTGTTACAAATTTGTTCAAGTTATTTTTCCAACTAGTTTTTGATTCTCCAAAAAGTTTCAGTTAAATAACTATTAGTAAAAACTTTAAAGAGATAATAGAAGTTCTTTCAGATGATTCTAACAGCTTTGTGTACCTTACTACTGCATGCTCAGTTTTGCTGAATTTCAAAAATGAACGAGAAAGGTATAAGGCAAAAATTAGCCATGGAGACTAGAGTCTTTTAATCATCACTCAGTGAGTTAATTATTTGAGGCGTAATGTCATATGTAAAATTTTAAATGTTTTGGATGCTTGTAACAGCTCCAAGTAAAAATCCATTTTTAAAAGGACATAGTGGTTTTACTTTATTGTAAAAAATGTATAAGATGTTAGATAAGATAATTTCAAACATTACAAAAAATATTTACTTTATAATGTTAAAAATCAGTTTATTTAACAGATTTGTTTAGACAGAATTTCAAAGTCAACTCCTGTTCAAGTGTACTTAACACTAAAAATAGTAGAATACTGCTGATTATTTTTATTTATATTATAATACTCCTAATAAAATTGACCATCCCCACCCACTCCCACACGCCAACCAAACCCATGCAAACATGTTGATTGGAAAAATATGGTGACACGATGTCTTTGTTTATGTTGATGGGTAAAACATGTAAGTAATTTTTTTTTTCTTTTTTGTTTGTACATTACGCAACTAATATTGCCTAATGTATTAGTTGTATTATTGGTTTTGGCTGCTTTCTACAAATAACAACTTTGTTACACTACTACAGCAGACTTTGATACAAATAAAAGCTACGATGTATGGTCATCATTCACAACAAATAAATAGTCGTTTGTGATCTGTTTTAAAAAAAATTTTTTTTTTAAAGCAAATTAGTTATTTATTATCAATTTATCTATGTCTTGTGATTTGTTTTATGTATGATGTATCATTTGTTGCATCATCAATTTCACATGTGTAATTGACCGCATGCCAGATTTAAAAGTTTTTTGTGCTATGCTAGAGTTATTACACGTCATACATAAGAAAGTGTGCATTTGTAAGACAATGTAGATTATGTTCACAGATCATTTCTGCTGCTTTTTGAGTTCATGATTATTTTTACCTTAGTCAAAAATATTTTAACTTATTTGCACATTGGTGAGCTTCTAGGAATATATTGACAGTTTAACTTAAAAGTGTAAAAAAAAAAGATTTGTCAATAAGACCATGAAAATACTATTTTATGACAATTCTATCCTAGTATTCTTCCAAATAGTTCTCGAAAGGTTGTGGTTTAATAACTATTAGTAAAAAGTTTAAAGTTAAAGATAAGTTAAATAATGAAAAATTTTACTTTTAAACAATTTCTTGATTTTAATGTTCTAATAAACACTTTTCATCGTAGTGGCAACGAATCCTTAAATCTAGCGTCATTGATCAATGGATTAATAAAATTTGGTTTAGTATTTGTGTATTAATAGATTTAGTATTCATCTAAAAATCATATATCTTTGGTGTCAGCATGCAATAAAATGTGCATGATTTTCGGAGAGACATAAACATGTATCGTCAGTTAAAGAACCTTTAAAACCTTTAAAAGAAAATCCTATAATTTTTCTTTCAATATTCTGATATAAAAGTTAAATTAATTTAACATTTCCTTAAGATTAATCGATTACAACAATATGTTCGGCAGTCACCTTCTTATGAAGCAATACTTTCTTACAAAGTATATTTGGAATCAAACACTTTTTTTTAAACATTAAAATTTAAAAAAAAGTCTGGCAAAAATGCGAGGAAAAGGATTTTGTAGAAAATGAGTTTTCATTTTCCTTTATAAAAATTTAAATAATCAATTTAGCATTTAATTTTTCTGCTTTAATTGTTCTTGGATTAAATTAGTCAATTAAAAGTTTAATTCTCCGCAAATTCAGGATGAAGTTATACTTTAAAGAAATTTAGTCATGACAAGTATTGTCTAATATTGTTCTAATATGTTACGTTTGGTAAATTTAACAGTTTATTGTTTCATGAAACCAGAATCTGATAAATCAGCTTCAGTATTTAAATATAGTTATGTAAGAATGCTTAATTATTAATCAATTGTTAATTATTATATTAGGATTTTGTTCTTTCAGTTGTCAGTTCTTTTGTTGTAAACTAAGACGAAAAAATTTATTGACAAATTCATTGGAGAACATTGAAAACGTGCTCCTCGTGCATTGGTTGCAGGTCATGACTTATAATAAATAATGTATATAGTTAAATGAAGTAAGGTTATATAATAATAATAACGATATTTTAGCATAATGTGCATTATTTATTCTAAAATTGTTTGTTTTTCTTTTAATAAAACTATATAAAATGCAGACGGTAGTTTTCAGTTCCTATGAAAACGGTAGTTTTTATTCCCAATGAAATTACTTTTGGTAAATTTTTCAGAAACGTTTTTGTAATACGGCTTCTGATAAAATGTCTGCTGACGTTTTAGTTGTAGACCTTTTAGTTTTAGTCGTTGACCTTTTAGTTTTAGTGGTAGACATTTTAGTAGTAGACCTTTTAGTAAATGTTTGAGTTTTTATTGCTTTACCAATATAATTTTCATTGTTAAAGTTTTTAAATTTTAGTTATTAAAATGTTGTAAGTTATTTCCGTCAAAAAACCTAGATTTACCAGAGTTTGACCCTAGTATAATTCTATGTAAATGCAGGTAACATAGCCCTTTTTGTAAACACCAAACAGCTAACTAGTGTATAAGCTTGCGATATCGGTGAGGGAGGAGCCGTGAACTACGTAGTTAATGACAATTTTAACAAAAATTTTGTTAAATATTTAAAAAGTTATTTTTAAATTTTAACAATAGCGCTTTTTTTATATAATATTTATTATAATAAAAAAATGTTATCGTTCAAGAAAAATTTTAATATAAGCTACAAACACAAATATCGGAAATTATAGCAAGTTTTCTTCGTAAAACAAATAAATGCAAATGTTTCATAATATCAAATCTTCAAATTATATATATATAATATCAAATCTTCAAATATTTGACTTTAATGCAAATCTTTAAAAGCGGAATTTATTTTAAGAGAAGCTATTTTGTTCAGATTTGTTCAAAATTTTCAAACCACATGAACAGATAGCTTGTAAAACCATAACTTTTTTCTCAATTTTTTT
Organism: Hydra vulgaris; assembly: GCF_022113875.1. NCBI lineage: Eukaryota > Metazoa > Cnidaria > Hydrozoa > Anthoathecata > Hydridae > Hydra > Hydra vulgaris. The sequence continues at coordinate 50,487,551 of NC_061163.1, forward strand.
GGTCTTAATTGTTTGTAGTAAAGCGTCAGGCTTTGTTCCATTTGTGATCGTAAAAAATTGCAGGCCTAGGAGCACAGCATAATCGAGTTGGCAGCAAGTTTTATTAGATTTTAGAATGCACATCGAATTTCCTTGAATTTTCTAAAAGTTTTTGTCCGCGTTTTTTTTTTTTTTTTAATTTTATTTCAGGTGCCCCAAGAGGCACCTAAGATAAGAGGCAAGTGGTTGTAAGGTTGATCTTTAGGTCAATCGTTACGCTATTGAAACCTTACAATTTTTAAGTCACTCATCTAAAATCAGTTCTTTTTTGCGAATACAACTCCTATGTTTACAATCAACATTTTTAAAACTGCTATTATTTTATTTAAAAGGGGAAAAATTTAATTTAAAAACAAAGAAAAACTTTACAAAATCAAATAAATGGTTCTCAAAATACTTCGAAAATTCCATGTGTCATTATTATTTGGACAGCTTTTAGCAAAGCTTTTCTTGTGAATGTTTTTAAATTGAGTTTTCCAATTTAGATCATTTTGTAATATCACCAAAAGGAGTTTGAGTATGACTCGGGGTTTTTTTCATTGAAGTTTATTTATTATTTATCAAAATATACAATTTTTATTATATTTACTATTTGGAAAAATAATTTTTTAGTAAAGAATTATAAGATTTGAAAAGTGCTTTAAAATACCCAAATATATGTTACTTTTAAATTTTTCCAAAACTATGATTCCTAATGCTACCTAAAATTTTGGTATTAATCGTCGTTATCGGGACTTAACGGCTATTGTATTGTTAAACTAATGATAAAAATTAGCTTTTCAATGTAAAGGAACAATAATATAAAAACCTTTTTCCTTACTACTCATTTATTAGGAAAGTAGTTTTTTATGTAGCCATATTGAATCAACTAAAAAAATTGACATACTTCTGTAGTCAAAATCATATATTTACCATGTACATTTCTGAAATTAAATTATGATTCTTTTACGGGACTAGTAGCAAAAGTTAGTAATGAAAATTTTTACATTACCTGAAAATTAAGAGGGAATTAGAAGTGCTTTAAATTAAAACTGTTGCTTTTTAATCGGGTACAATGGGGAGTCGGGGAACAGTGAATGATCCCTCATGCTACTTGTCTATAATTGCTTCAATGATAGCGTAATAAATAACTTATTTTTTACAATGATGAAACAGTTAATATTAATTAAAATACCTTAACCATCCTTAGCATATGGTAAATTAAAAAAAAAAACACCTCTGCTTTATTATGACCTGTTGACTCGATTGTTTAACAAATTCGATAAAGGTAACATGAGGGTTAAAAATCTGCTACTATCACGTTTATAGTAGTAGTAGTAGTTGTTGTAGAAATAGTAGTAGTGTCCCTTGGAACGTGTTTGACGCGAAACCATTGGCAGCCATTGCAGTCGATGTATTATATGTATATTTTAAAAATCCGATAAATTGTTTAGGTAAAATCTCATAAATTTGCTTTTAGCGAAGTTGCTTTGAAGTTTTTTTTTCAAATTTTACCTTGTTTGGTAAAGGTTATGAGTGATAAAGCTTAAAAAACAAATATATTACAAAAATATCTAAACTTGCATGCATGGAAAACGGTTTGGATATATATACGGAAAAAACTAAAAATAAAAAAAAAATATCTGGAATTCCGGATAAATATCCGGAAAAATATAATCTCTAAATATTTTAGAGAAACATCATTTGTATATATATTTTAGGATTATGACTTTTTATCAACCCCATGCTCCTGTACTATGGTTTGATAAACTTTTACATAAAAACACGAAATGAAGTATTATTTGCATAACCTTTCAAACATGTTCACCCCATTATTGGAAAATTGATTTTGACATTTGCACTAATATGCATTCAAAGAATGTCTTAGTCATGTAATATAATAAATTTTCAATCCAACAATGACTCAGACTGTTTACCTTACTCTTGCATGTTGCACAGAAGGAGTCAAGGGTGCATTTATTAATCATGCAAAAAAAATTTGCAATTTTTTTTGCATGATTAATAAATTTCCTCCATTATTTTGATTGCGCGCTCTGCGCATTGATTACTTATGGCTATCTGTAGTATTAATGGCTCTTGCTTCCAGTGATGTTTCAACGATCTTAACGCCTTTTTATATGGATTTAGTATTTCAGCCAAGTTTATTAAGTTGTTTCCGTTGAACAGTTGGTCTGTAAACCAATGGTCTGCTCAGCTAAACGTTAATAATCAAAATACTGTCTGCAGAACTGTCCTTGATTAAGGAATTATATTGAAGGCTAAGATCGCTAGTATAGCTCTGGAGTTCCACCTCGCATTGCTGATATTGGGTATTTTCTGAAACATATTTAATGGAAATTGTCTCTTTTCCTCAAAAAATCAGAACACTTAGGTGAGATGAACTAAAAATATCATATCATCTTTCCAGCCTGATGTTTCGAGAATTACTTCTGATCTGTTATCAAACTGTGTTTTCAGTTGTTCGTACTCCATCAACAGTTGAGATACAAATGGATATTCGATGCTTGGCATATGTGATTTACTTCCAATTCTTCAACCATCACCGAACGGAGAATACTTTCTAATACATGGTGTTGACAACTGATAAACCGAGGTTTGTTGACGCATTTTTCTCTGAGCAGTCGTTGCAATATTCCAACAACACTATTCCTTTGTTCTAGTGTTACACCCCCCCCCCTATTCGCCATTGATGGATTGGCCAAAGGACCAGTTAAATAGCGTGATAACTGGCAAGACATGATAACTGCCAAGGACGAATTAGACAAAAGTTCAATGCATATATTGAGGTTATCTAACATGCTGCTATGTGTTATACGTAGCGAAGGGTGTTGTCTTCCAGCAAAGGGCGACCAAATGCATCAGACTGAGATGTGAGGATAAGATTTGGTTCCCCTCAGCATGTTTCACAAAATCCAAAGCAATTTTGAGATAAGCAACCTGAAACAATAAGTAAAATCAATAAACTACAATAAATGTAAACAAATTATAAATAGTAATAACTGAAATGTGAAAAAAAAAATTCTAAAAAGTCAATCTCATATATAACATGTCAAAATGATTCCGCTTGGTTTCCTCTGAGGAGAAAACGGCGATCCATGGTCCAGTCAAAAGTTTTCCTTAGAGACCAAGTGCTTGCAAATAGATGTAGATTAAGGGATTTTTTAAATCTCCTAACAAAGAAGTCCTGAGAGATGCGTGATTATTACTAATCTTTTATCAATAAATATTTATACAAAGTCAATCCCAGCAATATAGAAAATGAAGTCTATTCCCAATATAACGAGGAAAAATCCTACAGGACAGTTTGTGACCCTTCAAGAAGAGCTTAAAGCCAGATGGATCCCTTTTCTCTTTGTATTTGAAGATTTATATACATGTATATAAATTTTAATAACTGAAGCATTGAATCCATATTTTATATTTTTCGAAAAAAATTACAAAAATGGTTTTAAAATGTACGAACATGTATGAACTTGTATGAACATGTATGAACTGTAACTTACCTTAACTTTGAATAGCTGTGTATAAGGTTAGCTACTTGACAGTCATGTCCAAAGGCTATACTAGCAATAAATAAGTTAAACTTTTTTAGTTCTTTCCATACCTCATTAACAATGCTATCAAGTGGGTGCAGATGAAAGTGCAGCTCCAGCAACTGTTGGTCCAGAACGTCATTACGTTTAATGATTGCAGCATGATTTACGGATGCGCGGTTCGTCGTCAAAGTGCAGAAAATGTTGCCATACATTTTCTGCTTCGTCTCTGCAGGTCTAACACCGTTGAATGCTGAATATATTGCTACAATCTTCAACTGTGTCGACAACATGCTGAACATAGTCATCTGCACGACCTCCAGGAAGGACTGTATTGTTTGCTGATAGAGCAGTATGTATTTAGTATGACGATGTGTATTTCGTTAATATGAATGTCATTTAAAGTAGTAGCATCAAATGCAAGAGTTATACCTCCAGAGTTAATAATTGTCTCTGCAACTTGTAGTTCAGCCAGAATGCCCATTTCTCGCCCCATTTATATTACATATAAATTTAAGGTCCCCGCTTTTTGGTTAAAAAAGTTGGGGTTTTGGGGCACAAATTGTAAAAGCGGGGACCTTAAAAATGGCTTTCAAAAATTTTTTTCAGCGTAAAACCATTTTTATCCAACCGGTCAACTAATCCAGGTGGTTGGGATTTAATTTGAAAAAATTGTTGAAAAATGACGCACCCTAATATATATATATATATATATATATATATATATATATAAATATATATATATATATATATATATATATATATATATGTGTATATATATATATATATATATATATATATATACAGGGGCGGACGCAGGTTTTTAATTTACCCCGTCAAAAAAATGCGCCTTAAGCCATGTTGTAAGTGACGCAACTACGCCCACAAAGCAAATAGAAAAAATGGGGGGGGGGGGAGAAGGAATAAGTAAGGGCGGATCCGGACTATGTAGTAAAGAAGGGTGGGCAATTTTTCTTTTCGTTCGCTCCAAACGATTAAAGGGGGCGATTTACAGGTTTAACGATTTTTAAGCAGGCAAGCCCCCAAAAAAAAAGAATTTAGACTACACAATTTTATGCCACTTTTAAACAGCCTACCAAATTTACTGATGTTTTTACAAAATGTTCTTATAAAAAAACATCTAAGGGAGGCCATCGCTCCCATAGCCTGCCCCCTAAATCCTCCTGCCCTTGGGCTAGAGGATTTAAAGGGATTTTTTTTTTGCTATTTCATTGAGAAGCTCATATCTTAGTTTTACTTTGAAACTTTCTTCATATATAAATATATAATAAATATATAAACCAACAAATGATTGTTTCGCCCAATATCAGGGCTCATCAGCATGTCTAGGAACATATTTATTGCGGACATGGACAATCAGAGAAAGAAAAATTAAGAACTGAAAAGAGAAAGACAAAAATACAAATGGATTTATATACATCGCGATATAAAAAGTGATATATATTCTTATATAACAAGATTAAAAAAAAAAAGACATACCAAGTTAAGCTTTAACAACAAGAAAGAAGATCATTTTTGATGAAGTAAAAAGAAACCTAATGGTTAAATGGCACAAAAACTTATGAATATTATTAGGTTGATTGAGAGAAAATTTAATGAAAATAATTTTTTTAATTTTTTATTTTGTCGCTAGAAAATGATATAAAAAGATTGTCAAAAAGAGATAGTTAATGTTTGCCTGAACTATGATCACTAATCATATAGCTAATCCCAAACAAAAGTATGGGGTTACACTTAACCCGTCCTGTTAAGGACACCATTGAAGTCTTGGCCTTTCTAGGGGTTTCCATGCCTATTTGTTAGCTGTTATATGAAGAGAGGTGATAATAGACAAAAATTTCAAAAGTTGTTGGCGTGTTATAGAATAAACAGTATAGACACTAATTATTGAAATCAAGTCGTCTATTTTTTATAGAAAATCTATTGATAACATTATCAATACAAGGAACAATTTCTTGATGGATATACATTAATGCCGAACCGTTAAGTCGATCTTCTGACATTGTTGTTCTCATATAGTCTTTTAACCGACGCATAACAGAAAAACTCCTCTCACACTCACATGAAGTAACAGGAAGTGTCCCAAGTATCCTTAAAGCTATCTTAATATTTTCAAATCCAGGAAATGATATCGATTTAAGAGTTAAAGATATATTGTCAGGAATAGTCCCAGAGAAACTTTCCCAGTATTTTTCCCAAAGAACTAGTTCCCCATTCAAGGCACTGAAATTAGGGAAATCATCTATATAAAAATCACAGAATGTTTCAAACTGCTTCCTCCAACACAATTGGGTTTTGGGTCTTTTAAGAAAAGAAATAATATTAAATGGAATAATTGATAACCCTTTATATGCAGCTACAGTTTCTGATTTAAATCTTGTAGATATAGATGTAGATACATGATCTATAAGAGGGATAGTAACAGCTCTTTTGAAGTAATCTGAAACAGACTCTGATGGAACATTAGAACGATTTTTTTGAATAGAACAGGTTCTTGGTTTTAAAACAGAAATTTTAGTTTTACTTGAAAGCAAACATGCTGCTTCATAGCAGTTATTATGAAAACTATCTATATCGTTTCTGATGGAAATAAATGTATTTTTAAGAGCTGTAATAAGGTGCAAACCGTCTAAGATATCAATAGTTTTTGATTGCAGTAACCGAGTAACAGGTAAAGTAAAATCAAAGACACGTGTTGTCACAACTAAAGTAAAGACGAATTGAAAAGTGCCAATGGAATTTAAAAAAGTAGAAGATTTGTTTTGTTTGTCTTTGTTAACAGAACTCTCAGGGGAGGCCATGATACATAAAGCATGGAAAATAGATAAATAATGCTCAAGAAAAGTGTTTAAACCATTTATTCGCTCAATCCATCTAGTTCTACAGATATCTTTTAATTTTTTTTTATGCGTTTGAGGTTCTCGCTCTAAAATGCTAGCTTCTAAAAACTTTTGTCTATTTTCTGAATAATTAAAAAAATAAGAAAGTTCGCGAACTTTATTAAAAACGTCTGAAACTAATTGGACATTACACGATTCACAAACTGATAAGTTCAGTCGATGGCTATGACAATGTGTATACAAAGCCTTTGAATTTAAATTGAGAACCTGAGCAGAAAGACCATTTATATACCCAGAGACAGAACTGGCTCCATCATATCCCTGACCCCTACAGTTTTTTATATCTAGATTTAAGTTGCTTACACAATTTAAAAGAACATTAAACAAAACTTTTCCTTTAACTCCTTCACTACAATGAATAAATTGAATAAAGTCTTCTCTTATATTGAAATCACTATCAACAAATCGTAAAACTAATGACATTTGCTCTTTAGTAGATGAGTCACAGGCTTCATCTGCAATTATTGAAAAAAAAAACATTTTTGCGAACTTCAGATAATATAGATTCACTAATTTCTTCACCACAGCATTTAATAATTTCATTTTGTGAAGTCTTCGAAATGTAGGAGGCATTCTTTGAACAGCTATTAAGATGAGAGCCTAAAACATCATTTCCATTGCGTACAGCAAAATTTAAAAGTTTATTAAAACAACCAGTTCCACATTTCGAATACTCTCCAGCCTCTGGAAGATATTGTGAATCATCTCTGTGGCCTCTCAAAGGTGAATTGGTTTGACCGCAAAAAATTATAGCATCAACAATAGGACGAAGTATTTGGCGATTTTTTATTATTTTTTCTTTTACATTAGTATCAATGATGACATTTATTGGTTGACTTATACCTGAGGAACGACTCAAAAAAATATTAAAAACAGGCATAGTAAATGCATGTAAACCATTTTTAGTTGACTCATGATTTGAAAATGATCTAATAGCATCAGACCATTTATTGAAAGGCTCCAAATACAAATGTGTTAACTTACGTGATCTTAGTTTGAATTTATTGCCAAGTAATACACAAGATAAACAAAATGCTCCATCAGTACTTTTAGAATATCTTAGCCAAGAAAACTCTTTCAACCAAAGATATCTAAACTGACGGCCAGAATTTTTTGGGAAAATGTAATCTTCATTGGGAATAAACATATTTTTAGTTAATAAAAAAATTTCATGGTCAGATAAAAATTCAACTTTTTGTCTAAAGAAAGCAACATCATTTTGCTCAAAAGACTGGAGAGCATTTAGTACTTTTTTAGGTGGTAAAATAATGTTCGAAGGGCATTCAATATTATTATTATTATAAAAGTTAGGTACTTTCCTGATGCTTGAAGATTTTGTAAAAAAAGATTTTGATAGAACACTGTCCTTAGATGTTTTTGAGTGAGAAGAAATATCTTTATTTAATGTTAATGATTGAAAAGATGTTGTGGATTGAGAAGAAGACACTGCTAATT